>CAIGRP010091807.1:0-12893 GCA_903798385.1 Fraxinus cuspidata | reverse complement strand
TCATGAACATTCCGGGAAACATCTTCGCCGTTGAAATCGAAGCCGCTTCTTCTTCTCTCAGATGTGTGGTATAGAGACGACTGATCTTAAACCCTAACCGTATCAATTAGGGCTCTTGAAAGCCCACCATTTGTTGGATTAAATGCAGTCGACCCTACTATTTAATTTTGGGCTTTACTTTTTTTAGTTTATATGGGCTTTCAGGCCCATTAATACAGCTTTAAATTTGGGAAAAATACATAACTACTATACCATAATTATCACATTTCAAAACTAACAAACATGTCAAATTATTTCAAAATTAAGGTGTTAATTCCAACTAATAATATATATAATACATAATTATTTGAAATTGATCAACCCCCACCAAACCAAATTAATAATATTTCAATCAATAATATCCACTATTCCAACAGACCCCATTCCCCCACAAACCCCATCCCATCCCACATGATTTTTATTTTTTTTTCTAGTAATTGAAAACCTCTTTTCTGGAGATCACATCCTCCCCTATAACCACCCCTTACGCTTATCGCACCCCACCTTACCCCTCCCCACATGACTTTTTTTTTTTTTTTGTTTTTCCTGAAATTGAAAACCTCATTTTTGGAGATTACACCCTTCCCCAATAACCACCCCCGCCCTATAGAAATTTTTCAAAAATTTTAAAATATTTTTTTTGGAGATTGCACTCCACCCATGGACTAACTGTGTTTTCTCTAACTAAATTTATTGTTTGTGATCATGCATATGTTATATATGACTAACGATGACCAAATATGTCTTTAATGACCGTCTAATTTGTGACTGTATGTGACCAACTCACTAACATATGTTATATGTTATTAACTGTGACCAAATTATTTTCAGGGCAACTGTCTATGATTAGGTTAATTTTAATTGTGACGATATGTAACCAAGTCACAACTGTCATAATTGATGCATATTTGGTCAAAATCAGTCACAATAAACACATGATTACATAGGGTCACCACAAATAAATATGCGTACACTGTAGACTACCACCACAATCTACCACCAGTCACAATCACATCTAATATATCACCACTACCACATTCAACTCGAATTCACGACCATAAATACCGTCTTCACTAATCTGTGTTATTTGTAACTAATTGTAACTAAATTTGTCTTCGCTGCTGTATGTAACCAAGTCACAGACAATCATAGTTAACATAGATCTGGACACAGACAGTCCAATAAAGATAGACTTAGTCACGCCCATTTCTCTTTAAATTTCTACTGGCGGCGTTAAGCCCATTTCTCATTATTTCAAAACTCAATTTTTTCAAACTCATTTCCAACTACACATTTCACAATAAACTATTTTGCACATATATCCAAAAAAATTCCTACATTTTAACCACACATTCTCTAAAAATTCAATATTACAAAACTCATTTCTTGAAATAATGGCTATCAAACATGGCCTAAATGCTGAACGTGACTCAAGATTGAAGGCAATTTTTTTTTTGTAGGTGTAAGTAGGTTTATAGTATAATTTTGATAATTCGATAAAAATAGATAGTTTATCGACTGCACAATGATTCATTCTTGTGTGTAGTGTATGGGCCCATGTCTCTCGAACAATCCCAATGCGATCACTCACCTAATATCAAATTAATGTGTAGATTTCATCTACCCTTCCTTCGTACCATAATTGGAAGGGATTACCTATACACACTTGTCCTTGTACAAAACAAAAGTTGTGAAACCAAAAATCAATTAGTTGATCATGTTCTGTGGTCATAGGATTTATTTGGGAGAGATTTTTTTCAACCGCACATTCTATAGAACTCACAACTTTTCCTTATTTTAATCACATAATTCTGTATATATATATAATTCTTTTAAGGTGGGTAATAGGAATTTGTGGCAAAATATTGGATACATTACTCTTTCATTTAGTCTAAGTAATTTCACATTGTATTTTTAATACTTGCACCATATTTTAATTGTACGAACGATCTGTATTGATTATTACATTTATGTTCTCAACTTTTTCTTCATCGTGTTCATATTAAAATTAGGACACGACAATAATTAAGCTCAAACTACTCCTTTGACCATTTGTAGTCACTAACCAACTTATTTAGAGGACAACAATCAATATTGCATTTATGTCTTGTACCACAAAGTCTCTTCTGTTGAGACTCAAAAATGTCAAAACATTCCATGCACAATTTAACACACAACATGCATGGTTTGATATCCAAAGCCATAGTAATTTTTCGATTATTCAAATCTTGTTGTAGTACTTTGAAAAAAAAATTCAACTACCAGTCTAACAATATAAATGGAACTGTAAAAGCATCAGATTAAAATAGCTGAGATGAGATGAGACGAGAGTTGACTCCCTAACTACCTAACATAAATCTTCAAATTTATTGCTCCAGCTATTCTTCCTACTCTTAACTCTCTCCATTTCTTTATCGTTGATCGGTGTTCATTCCAGTTCAAAAATTCCTTCTTGTTTAGTTTAAAAAATGGGGGATTATACGGTGAAAGTCGAAGAAGGAAGGGTTGCTGATAATGGCAATCCTTCTGCAGCAGCAGTTTATCGTTGCATTTATGCTAAAGATGGTCTTATGGAGATACCTCCTGGTTTTGAATCTCCCTGGGATTTCTTCAGGTTCGTATAGATAATATTATATACACAGAGAAAGATATGCATACAGATGAAGAAAAAAATGGTGAAGTTCATGAACAATCTTGGAGCTCAAAATTGGAAAAAAAAAATGTTTAAATCAAGACTTTTCTCTCTCAAGAAAAATTAAAAATAATTTGGCCCATGCAGGTCTCGAACCTGCGACCTTCGCGTTATTAGCACGACGCTCTAACCAACTGAGCTAATAGGCCATTTGTTGTTGGTGCTCAATGGTTTTTATAATAAATTTTTGATCTTCCCTGTAACTTCATTTCGTTTCAATTCAACGAATTTCCCAGTTTCATTAGTTCTGAATCAAAATGTTTGATCTTCCCTGTAACTTGATTTCGTTTCTGCTGTCGAACGAATTTCCGAGTTTCATTAGTTCTGAATCAGATTCGGAACCCAGATTTTGATGACATGGCATTGTTTAGATTTGTCTATAATGTTCTTTCGTTGAACACAGTGAATCGGTTAAAAGGAATCCCAAGAATCCGATGCTCGCCGCGGTATAATCGCCGATGGAAAGGTACAACTCCTTCCCCAAATTTTTAGCTGTTTGTTGGTGCTAGATCACCTGAATTTGCTAATTAACAATGGAACTTTTAGTTTTCATTACATAATATGTCCAATTGGAATTCGAACCAGGAGGTCTATGATACAACCCTTAAGATCGGTTCTGCAATCCGAAGCCATGGCGTCAACTCCGCAAGTAAATTTCACTCATGGAACTTTAAAAAATGCTTACTGCATACAAGCACAGTATAATCACTAGTGTTTGATTAATTAGGGTGATCGTTGTGGCATATATGGAGTTAACTGCCCGGAATGGATAATTGCAATGGAGGTATTTCATATTGACCGTGACATTTTGTGAAGTAATCATGTTTACATTGTGTTATGTTGAAGTTAATTACTTTGTTGAATCGTTCGACAGGCTTGTGATGGGCATGCCATTAGTTATGTACCACTTTATGAATCCCTTGGTATGTTTCTTCCGATTATTCAATGATGAAGAATTTAGTCATTTGTTGATCATTCGATTAGTTACTGGATTATGGTTGGTGCAGTGTAAGTGTAGGTGCAAATGCAGTGGAGTACATAATCAACCATGCTGAAGTTTCCATAGCGTTTGTTCAATAGAGCATGCTACCAGCTGTATGTTCTCTTTTGCCCAGCTGCATATTTACTCCTTTTCAATTTCATATACAGCAAGTTGTATAGATTGAATAAAATAAACTGCTTTTTGGATGCTAGTTATCTACCTAATCTCATGATTCCTAAATAAAGGCTGCAAGTGTAATTTATATACTTTTTGAAATGGATGGAAAACCCTGATTAAGTCTGTTGATACACAATTTAATGACTCAAGTTGATTTTTATTGGCACTTAGGTCGTAATTAGGACTTGACAGATCGAAAACAATAAGGAAACTGGTGCGATATTCTGATTTGATCCTGTTGGGCATGTATAATGAATGGCTAATTCCATGTTACTTGGTATAGATCATCCTGGAGCTAAAATTCTCTCTTGATCGAGGATCTTCTTGTGTTAAAACCAACAATTTTTTGTGGAGTTCCTAGAGTCTATGATCGAATATATACAGGTATAAGAGTTTGTATGTATTTTTATAATGTCAAATTCTTGTACTTAATATTTTTGGTATCTGCTTGTTTAGGCATAATGGATAAGATATCAGCTGGTGGTTCTCTCTCTTCTTCTTCTTCTCCTCTAAATGAATTAAGGAATTTGGAGGAAGGACTAAAACAACAGGAAGCTTCTCCTCTGTTGGACAAATTGGTCTTCGATAAGGTTAGTGATTTAAACTTCTACAGTTGCATTCTAAAAGTTAAATTGTTTCCTTGCTGATTTGCTGCCCTTTCAGAACAAGGATTTGGAGGACGAGTTCGTCTAATGTTATCTGGAGCTGCACCTTTGCCCAAGCACATTGAGGAGTTTCTGAGAGTCACATGCTGCTGTGTTTTATCACAAGGATATGGTATGGATAAGATTATTGATTTAGAGTGAAACTTTCACTAGAAACCTTATTCGGCTTTGTGTTATTCAACATGACTACAATCGAAGCAAGGCTTGAATCAGTGCCTGATATGGGATATGATGCACTTTCTAGCGTGCCGCGTGGTGAAATTTGTCTAAGGGGAACAACCTTGTTTTCTAGATGCCATAACCGTCAAGATCTTACAGAGAAGATGTAGTTGTCAATGGATGGTTCCATACAGGTAAACTTATCAAAAACTGCAACCAAAAGCTCTTCCTTTCTTCTTTCGAGGATACAATAAATATCTTCTGTAATTTGATTTGAATCTAAAGATCTAAAAATGACACCCGTAGGGCACATTGGGGAGTGGCAACCCGACGGAGCGATGAAAATCGTTGACAGGAAAAAGAATCTATTCAAGCTGTCACAAGGTGAATATGTTGCTGTGGAAAGCATTGAAAGCACATACTCGAGATGTCACCTTGTAATATCAGTACGTTCAAAATGGCCAAGGAAACATTATTTTACATTCTTAACAGAAGCTTCTCATTTATGGGGATAACCTTTTCTTTTTAACTATTTAGTTGCGGAAATTTCGATTTGTGACTGGCCATTTTGCAGATTTGGGTCTATGGGAACAGCTTCGAGCCATTTCTTGTGGATGAGGTTTTACCAGAGAGAGAAGCACTCGAAGATTGGGCTGCAAATAATGAGGTGAAGGGTGATTTCAAGTCTTTTTGCAGTAACTTGAAGGCCAGGAAACTTTTTCTAGATGAGCTCAATGGCACTGCTAAAAGAAATAATGCATGTACTTGTTTTCTATTTTCATCANGTGAAGGGTGATTTCAAGTCTTTTTGCAGTAACTTGAAGGCCAGGAAACTTTTTCTAGATGAGCTCAATGGCACTGCTAAAAGAAATAATGCATGTACTTGTTTTCTATTTTCATCATTGATTTCGTGTTCTATTTTTGTTCCTTGTATGATCCAAATGTTCTCTTTGCTTCGAAATGTTAGGAGTAGATCATCTGGAGCCAATTCCCTTTGACATTGATCACGATCTAATTACTCCAACATTTAAGCTCAAGAGGCCACAATTGCTCGAGTATTACAAGGTATATCAAAACGATTGGTCAATCGCTCTTTTTTCTGACTTACATGTGACTTTTTATCAAGGATATATTCGGTACATGGAACCAGACAGTAGCCTAATATATTATGAATGAGAATTATACGACGTCGTTCTAAATATGTTTTTGGTCCATCTGCGGGATTGCATTGATAAACTGTACAGTGAAGCCAAAGGAACAAAGGCATATAAACAACACCATCAGATCGATCAAAGCTTCTAAATGTTTCTTTCATGAACTCCATAAATACAATTCAGTCCATCTTATCAAGAACTATTGAAGAACGAAAAACTACATTTTCTCCTAGCAGCTTTATATATTATAGGCAGCGACAGAATAATGTGTTAGTACGGTGATGTATATATTTCATTGGTTGACTCTAAATTTATTAATAATAAAGTTTAGTTTACTGTGTTGATAAAATATTGATAGAAGCAGAATTCTGTTGTATACGGTGATACACTCTCTCAATCCCAGGTTCAATAAAGCTTATTTCTTCCACAAAAGAACAAATCAACTTATTCGTAATGCAAAAGCAATACAGATTCATGCAAACATTCACAAACAAATTATACTGCAACAATTCCTTCAAAGAAAGTGAAGTATGAGTGCCCAAACTGGATATACTAACAGAATGACTATCCCGATAGTGTTGGAAATCCCATTGCTCTTTGTAAATGAATTCCTGAACCCACCAGAAGCTCGGATATGTTCCTGCAGCAAATAGCAGCCAATGACCAGACAAATCAAGATACCGATCCAGCTGTCCCTTATGGTGTCAGCAAAAAAGCCCGGAGCCACCACAATGAGAAGGATCAAAGCTCCTGGTAGTTCTAGCCAATCTGCATTAACAATTTTATCAAAGTGATGATATTACTCCAAAAAGATGGGGGCATGGGAGGGGTATGTCGACTGACTGATAATAACTTCACACCTGGAAAACGTCTGGGGAAGAAAAGGCGGAGGACAACAGCAATAAGAGCAATCCACTTCCCAATTTCTCCCCTGTATCAATTGTGTAAGTTATTTAGAAAAAGTTGGATTATCAAAACAACCAGAGATATAGAAGTTATGTCTTAGATTGTTACCTGAGCAAGTTGAATATAAGTGAAGGAAGAGACAGGAAAATGTAAGGAATTAAAAGGGACGTGAGTATGTTGGTTTTCCAGTTTGTTCGATCTAAGACCAACAAGTAACTGCACACCAAACAGAAATGTTAAGTAAAGCTGATGGATCAATTGTATAAGGCAAGCAACAAGTAGTGTTAATGGTAGTAAGTCAGTTAATGAATCGAGAAGAGGCAACATATAAGAACTAATAAAAGAGACTCATAAGCAAGGAATTCCCTTTTGTTATGGCCTCGTCTTTTGCTCTGTGTTAAGAAGCAAAAGAAGCGCAGACAGCATTAAAACAGCAATATAATTAGTAATCTTGAAGTTCGACTATCCATGGCACAACACTTTTCCATACTTTTCTCATCGCATTTTCAATCATGCATTCTCTTAATAAAATAATTTTGCAACTTCTCCCTACTTATAACTACAAATTTCTCCCCAAAAAAAAAAAAAAAAAATCTTTTTTAACAAAATCACTTATCAAAAAGTCAAAATCAAACAAGGGCTTAGATCAACAAATCATCATTCTTGAAAAAGACTCATTGGAAGTTATAATCTGATCCAAATATGGAGTTACTTTTAACCACTGATAGAGTAACATATGATCTCTCTTGATGTTTTTTCTTCATAGATCATTAGAAGTTATTTCCTTTTTCATAATAGTGATAATTCACACAATTTATCTTCTTCACACTTCTTGAACCTAACATAACTTTATTACAGCAATCTGAAGACAAGATGATTTCTTCTTAGTTCACAAAGACACATATAATCCGTAAGTTGTGATGAATGGGATTGAACAATACTTTCGGTCTCGTCCCACACTGTGTACCAAAAATCCAGTGAAGAAATAACACAAACAGGTGGTAGGCAAAGTGTAAAACTTACATTGCAGCAATTGAAGCAACCCATTTGAGGAATATAGTCCCAAATCCAAGGGAACCAAGCTTTACAGCATGACTAGCAAGCTTTTTCACAGAATTCCCAATTTCCTTCAAATCAGAACTGATCAATTCATTAGCAGCTACAGAATCAGTTTTCATTGCCAAATAACTCCTCCTCTTCCCCACAATTTTATCCATTGATAGAACCCCCAACCAAATAACTCAATACAAGTTAATAATAAAATCACTGTAGAGAGATGAGGGATGGTGATTAAATAATGGGATTTTGTATTTTGGTAATTAAAAAGTAATGGAAGAATCGAGAATTAATGATTTTGAAGCTTAATTAGTCAATTGAGTGTGTGCTGGAACTGAGGGTAGGCAGGCAGTAAGGAGAAGTGATATTGGAGTGCCACGTGGAGTTCGATCGGTAGGTTTCTTATTACTAACGAACAGCTGTATCCAGTTTTTATTGCCGTTAGTTATCGTTTTCTTCACCAAATTTTCGATAAGAACATTCGTTGCCCATTTTGAATTATTTAAAGGTTTATGGATGAACAAAGTAATAATTTAACAATAAAGAGCATGTCGAGGTTGATACGAACTACGACCCACAGGTTAGTCGTCACTCATAAGGCTCGTAACTTTGCAATCGGATGCAGTCTTGGGCTCGTTTGACAAGATTTTTAAAAAGTCAAAAGACATTTTTAAAATCCAAAATCTACTTTTGGATCCGTTTCACTAATCTAATGAAATCGCTTTAATAGTTAAAAGAGTTTTTAGAGAAATTTGATTCAATGCCTCATCTAAAAGCACTTCCAAGATAGGAAGTGTTTTTAAATTTTAGTTTTAAAGTAAAAATTTAAGTAACTTCTTTCAAAATTTCTTTTAGAAAAAGTAAAAGTAGAAATAAAAGTCATGCCAAATGAGTCTTTAAACTAGTCTCATTTATTTGTTGGTTTACTATCAAGAGAACGTCAAAAGAATTGGAAAGCTCTAAATTTAATATTTTTTTTAGCCATACTTTGTGGAAATTAAAATTCAGATTTCAATTTAAATTTAAATTAAAATCATTAATTAATTTTAATCACACATTTTATCAATCTTTATTATAATTTATTAAAAATCTAATTTTAATGGGCTTAACAAAGAAGGTGGTTAAATATCTCAATTGTCACTAAATTTTCATAAATGTTTCTCAGTAGTTATATTGCACTATAAAATTTTTGAGTTGTCATTGAAATTCAGTAAATATTGCTCTTTTGTCTTCGAATTTTGAAGTTTCCCTTGATACTTAATTTACCATAACGCTTATCTCATCTATCACTCATCATTTTTAAAAGTTAATGGACTTTGTGAGCTTATTAAAACGTTATCTCATCGATCATTCCGTTCATAATGTTATTAAGTTTGCCAAATTCTAAAACGGTTGATTATTAACGAACGGTGGGAAATTTTTAGGAGGCGAGGCACGAGTGAGGATTAAAATATTCGTACTTACTGCCCTGTTTAATTTTTTTATTCAACTTTAATATTATTCTTCAATTTTAAATAAGATTTAAACTTTAAAAAAAAAAATGAAATGACTCAATACATGTATAAGGATTGCACAGACAATTTGGCAAGAAAACTTATGTATTCTCATTATAATTGATCTATATATAAGACAAGGCTGCGACTAATTAAGGAATGTACGTATATAAATAGAAGGTAGAAAACAGAGTGATTACAAAACAATTTACAAAGAGATAATCTTGGAATGAACGTAAATCCTGGAATTGCCGTTATTATGCAGATTCCTTTATACAACCCCTCAAAATTAAAGTGCCATCAACAACGTTGATTTTGCTACGCAGTTGTTGGAAACGAGATCATGCAAGGGGCTTGGTAAATAAATCGACAAGCTGATCATCTGTATGTACATGTGCTACGCACATCTGGCCTCGTTGGACAAAGTCTCGGACAAAATGAAGATCAATGGCTATGTGTTTCATCCTGGAGTGCATGACGAGATTGAGAATGAGTTGAGTGGCACCAACGTTGTCACATAACAGTAGTGGAGTGTAATGAAGATTGAGACCAAGTTCATTGAGAAGAGATTGAATCCTGGCCATATTAGAGGCATCAGTTGTAAGGGCTTGATACTCTGCTTCGGTGGATGAACGAGCAACGGCCTCTGCTTACGGGTGTGCCAATTGATTGGGTTGTTACCCAGAAATATGACGTAGGCAGTTGTAAACTTGCGATCATCAAGATTACCCCCCCAGTCGGCATCGGAGAAACCACGAAGAACCGAATTGATTTGCCGTCGTAAAAGAATACCAAAATGAATGGTATGTTTGATATATCGCAGGAGCCTTTTAACTTGCTGCCAATGGAAGACTGTAGGTTGATGCATGAACTGAGCAAGACGGTTGATAGCAAATCCAATATCTGGGTATGTAAGGGACAAATATTGAAGAGAACCAATGGTGCAGAGGTATTCAGTAGCATCACAACTCGCAGTGCCATCATTAAGGAGAAGTTTGGTAGACACGAACATAGGTGTTTGAACTTCTTTGACACCTTCAGTCGACTGAGGAGATCATGAACATATCGAATTTGGGAGAGAAACAAACCTTGCTTTACTGGTATGACGTCAACTCCTAGAAAGTAATGTAGATAACTTAGTTCCTTAAAGAGAACTTATCACCCAAGGGCTTAACAAAATTTTACAAGAATTGATTGTTTCTGCCGGTTAGAATTAAGTCATCAACATATATTAAAACATAGAAGAGGATGCCATCCGTATTGTAAACAAATAGAGAACTGTCGGACTTTGAATTAAAAAATCCCGGCTCCAATAAACCAAACCTCAGGGCAGTGTACTAAGCTCGTGGAGCCTATTTAAGACCGTAGATGGACTTTCGAAGAGCACGGGCATGCTGAGGATGGGATTGATCAGCGAAGCCAACTGGTTGCTGTATAAAGACTTGCTCAGTGAGCTAGCCGTGCAAGAACGCACAATTGACGTCGAGTTGGTGGAGTGACCAACCATTTGAGAGAGCCAAAGATAGGATCGACTGAATGATAGTGAGTTTGATGACAGGACTGAAGGTCGTAGTGTAGTCTATACCTGGGCGCTGATTAAACCCTTTGGCGATGAGACGTGCCTAAATATGTCCACAACCATCAGGGTGGCGTTTAACTCGGAACACCCATTTACATCCAACTAAGTTAGAAGATGAAGTTTGGGGAACAAATTTCCAAGTGCCATGTGAAACAAAGGCTGTAAATTCATCAGCCATAGCTTTGCGCCATTGGGGGTCCTTAAGGGCTTGAAAGGCACATGTTGGTTCCGAGGGTGATGCAAGAGGATGCTTGGTGGTTACAGACAGTTGCTTGGGAAAAAAGATGTTGTTTTGAGCTCTAGTGACCATGGGATGAGTTCGCCGAGGAGGTGTGGGTACTAGATCAGAGATTGGGGTGGATGTGGTAGGAGTTTTAGGCCTAGGAGGTGTGTTAGGAGAGCTATCCAAAGCAGCAAGGCGAACATGAGGCACTGGAGAAGGGTATGCAAAACTCGCGGGGAAGGTAGCAGGAACTGACGCTTGGACGTGAGGTTGTGCATTTTTGAAAGGGAACAAATGTTCATCAAAGGTGACATGACGTGGGAGATACAACTTACCCAGGTGGAGGTCCAAACATTTGAAGGCATGTTGAGTGAGGGAGTACCGAAGAACAAGCCAAGGGTAACATTGGCAACCAAAGGTCTGCAATTTGTGATAGTTAGGGGATACGACCAAAGAGTGCTTCAAAGGGACTTTTGTACGAGAGCAAAAGAGTGGGGAGACGATTGATGAGATAGACAGCAGTGGCTAAAGCATAGGTCTAATAAGTGGAAGAGACTGAGGTATGATGGAGCAGGGCCATCCCTGTTTCAACATGATGATGGCGACGGTCAATCGTGTCGTTTCGTTGAAGGGTGTGTGGAGCATTAGTGTAATTGCTAATACTGTGAGTAATGAAAAATGATCGTAGTTTGATGAATTCGCTACCGCTATCTGGTTACAAGTTTTTAAGCTTGCATGAAAATTGATTTTCGACCATGGTGGTGAATTGCACAAATGTGGAACTAACATCAGATTTATGTCGTAAAGGATAAAACCAACAATACTTAGTAAAATGATCAACAAGTAGTAGATAATAGTGATAGCCATCAATAGAAGGAAACGATGAGGGTCCCCATACATCAACATACAAAAATTCAAGAGAGACAGTACTCTTGAGAGAAGTTGAACTAAAAGGAAGTTTGTGTGACTTATTGCATTGACAAGAAATACAAGACAACGTAGACTTAGAAGAGGCAACGGGTAAATCATGACTTCAAAGTAACGATGACAAAATCTTTGGAGTTGAATGCACCAACTGATGATGCCAGCAATCAAAGGTGACCCGAGTTCCAGCTAAGCGAATTTGATTTGCCTAAGGCGAGGAAGATCGCAATGCCACATGATACACACCATTTTCACACCTACCGCGCATGAGCACTACCCCCGTCATCCGATCCTTCACAAGGTAAAAGAAAGGGTGAAACTCAATGACAACATTGTTGTCACGAGTGAATTTATGAACATATATTAAGATTTTGTGAATAATAGGCACATGTAATGTTTCTTTTAACATAAGAGAGCGGGACAGAGAAGAAATGATTGTGGAACCAATGTGAGCAATTTGCAAACATGGACCATCCCCCAAGAACCACCGCATCTTGTCCCTCATATTCGGAATGAATAGAGAGATTGGCCAAGTCGGAGGTGATGTTGTGGGAAGTCGGGAGTTAAGAAGCCATTTGCTGTTTGTCGAAGTGGCACAGTTTGTAGCAGGGTGTGACTGCATTGTGGCATATGTTTTGGCAGTGTGTCCAAAATGATCACAGATTTGGCAAACAACAGGGGACTTCTTTGATCCAGACTTGTTGTTGTTGGAGTTTTGTTTGGATCGGGAGTTTTTGTTTTTGAACCGGCCATTGGACAACTTCCTTTGAGATGAATTTGCCGTGACGACTAGAGCGGAAGTATTGTTGTCCATACGTCTGATGTAATGCTCATGACCAATGAA
>CAIGRP010091798.1:0-14553 GCA_903798385.1 Fraxinus cuspidata | reverse complement strand
GGGGGGGGGGGGGGGGGGTGGAATTCTGATGTGGAATTTTTTTTTCTTAAGAGTTGGAGGAAGTTGTTTCATATTTTTTTTAAGGGTAAATAAATGCCCTGTGGTCAGTTCTTCAATTGGTGTTTGTTATGTAGATTAGATTAGATATAAGGAATTAAAATAGCTATTATGCACAATTTGACTATGCTTATTGTTAAAAAGAGTGCAAATTATAGTAGAATGGATGGACTGAAAGCATGAAATCCGTAATTCATATTGAAGTAATCTCTTTCAATTCACTCCATTGTGCTCAATTTTGTTCTTTGAATTACAAATTTAGGTCATGCTTTAGAAATTGTGGTGAGCATGTCACGTTTAATGAAATGCATAGAGTGAGACACTAGAATCAAGAAAATTTTGGATAAGTTTTGTGAGAACTACTTGTTAAAATGTGCATAGTATGTTTGGTGTTGTCGTGGTGCCTAGTTTGTGCCTTGAAGACAAAAGGAAATCATAGAGGAAGGAGAGAAGTCCATCGACCTATATTATTCTGCCAGATTAGGGTTATGCATACGTGCTATAGTTATTATCTTTTATTTGATTTCTCTGCAGTTTCTAAAAGAAGAGGGAAAATGCAAAAAAATTACATTGAAAGTACCCCATATTTCCTTCATATCTTGCTTCACAGTTATTTTAGTTTTTAATGACTTAAAAGTAATTTCAGATGGTTGCAGTGGAACACCATTCCTTGTTAAAATACTCTATCCTTGATAAACTCTAATTCAATCCATAGCTAAATATGTTGGTATTGATGCAGACGGTGAAAAATATTTAATAGTAATTTTTATTGGACCTGGGTAACAAACATAGCTGCTATTACATGACCCAGAAGAGAGAAAGTCATCTCTATCATTTGTCTAGTTAACTATGCAACTGTCAAATTTACAAACTTTCAAGATCAGAACTTAAGGAACTTAACATCTGAAACTACTGCTTCTGACTTCTTTAATATTTATCCACGTACTTCTTCCCACTTCTTTCCATCTGCTCCTAACGAGGTAGTGATACCTGTTGTGTTGAACAGGAGCATCATGGCAACTTGAATGAGGCTGTCAATTCACATTTCAGTGAAGGAGATAGAAACATGTTGGCATTTTTCCAGTCCTTTTGAATCTTTCTTTTCTCTTCTTCATTCCCTTTTATTACATACAATTACTTTTATATCTGAACATCTTCCATTACGTTATTGTTTCTGTTTTCAGAACGCAAGAAGCAACTTTTGCTGCTCCTCGGGATGATGTTATGGATATAGATGACCCCATTCTGGCTGAATCTCGCAGACCTTTTTCACTATTACCCTCTGCTAGAGATTTGAATCCATTTTCTTTACTTGATCCCTACTTCACCAGAACTGTAAATGATAGTGGTTCTGGTTTTGGTAGTCGTGCATCTTTTGTTTCACATCCAAGAGAGGTGAGGGAGATCCCAATTGAAGTGAAGGATGGGAATGGACCTTCTGATCAGTCTGATCCTGCTCCTGTAATTGAAGATGTCACTGAAACGGCACATCATGGACCAGAAATCCGTGGGGCTGTCACAGTAGTTGATGATGATGACGACGATGACGATGAAGATTATGTACCTGATGAACCAATTACACGTGCTTCTAGGCATAGAGAACGAAATAGCTCAACTCGTCGTGGACCAAATACTCCCGCTATTGTTGATGTTCCCGACTACAACAATGATATAGAAGAAGAAATGATCCGAGCTGCCATTGAGGCTTCCAAACGGGATGCTGGAATGTTAAATCAACAATATGATGATCAACTTGTATGTGATACAGTTTCATTGTGCAAGTCGTCTTTGGCCTGGACTGTGATTTTTAACTATTGAAACATTTCGATCTGATACAGGATATTAGGAATCCCATTCATCAGCCTAGGCAGTCTCAACTAGAAGATCCTGAGCTTGCACGTGCAGTTTCTTTATCATTGAAGGTATGCTTCTCTGCTCTTTGGCAACAATCGTGAATCTTTGTTGTTGCTTCAATTAACATGAAGTGAATTCAGGCAGCAGAGCAAGAGAAAGTGCAGCAAGAACTGGAAGGAAAAGTTGGAGGGTCAAAACGGGAAGATCAGAAATCAGCTGAGGTGGAGGAATTGGGCAAATTAACAACCTCAACTCCAAGGTATATTGCTCTCTTTGACGGCAATGTCTTGATAATATTTTCTCACTTGTAATTATTCTGAGTATCTCTTCCCCTCCTATGTTCCCATCTCGCATGGATGTTCAAACATACCTGTTGGGTATCTCGATTATATTCTGACAAAATATCTGTAGGCAACCTTGGTTGGAGGTTGGAAGTTCATCCATTCAAGATGAAGCAGAAGATGCAGATGAGCATCCACTAGTTAGGCATGGGAGGAGACAATCACATGTGTCTTCAGGTTCTGCTGACACTACTCCCCAAAATGTCAAAGAAATAGATGTTAGCCCACCATCAAGTCCTCGACAGCGTGACAGCATTCGTCATATGCAGCACAATGGAAGTGACTTCCCCTCTGATGAGGTAACATCTTCTTTCTTGATTCACATATTTAACTTTATGATCTTTAAGAAACTAAAATTGACTGTTTTATGCATTTCAAATACTGATAACATATGCTTCCTATGTACATTTGTTTAAAGTGGGGTGGCATCTCATCCGAGGAACATGATGAAGCAGTAATGCTCGAGGCTGCAATGTTTGGTGGCATTCCTGAAGCAAGCAGATATCATGCCCCTTATGCACCTCATCAACTCATGCAGAATGGTTTAGATAGACCTATGGGTCCTTACCCGAGGCATATGCCTCGTCCTCCATCACCTTCTCTTACTGCTCAGCGATTGATACGGGAACAGCAGGTTCACATTATGTGCTTGCAGTAGAGGTCGATCAGTTTCTCCTTGATTTTAACCTATGATTGTATGCAGGATGATGAGTATCTTGCTTCATTACAAGTTGACAGAGAGAAGGAATTGAAGGCCCAGGAAGAAGCTGAAGCTGCTCTTGCAGAAGAGAAGCGCAAGGAGGGGGAATCGCGAAGAAAAATGGAAGAGGAACAGGTAACTGCTCAGAAAATTTAGAATGCGTATAGAGGGCACCTATCCTTGTCTTTGATTGAACTGTGTCTCATTAATAAATTTTAAATCTGGTCAGCATCTTTCTTGCAAAGTTTGTTAGGTTAATTATTGACCATAGCTCTTGATGCTATGTTTTGTCTGTATGGAATTAGTTTGAGACCTCATTAATAAATTTTATATCTGGTCAGCATTTTTCTTGCAAAGTTTGTTAGGTTAATTATTGACCATAGCTCTTGATGCTATGTTTTGTTTTTATGGAGTTAGTTTGAGATGAACAAAAACACATTGGAGGAACTTTATCCAGAGACTACAAACGGATTGGACTATTGCTAATAACTAATTTAAGAACATAATCACATGGATTATGGAAAGTAATTGTGTCCTGCCATTACCAAGAAGACCAAAATAACCATAACTCGGAAAACATAAGACATCCCAATTGAAAAAAATTCACTAGGTTACTTGCTTAACTGAAAGTATAAAATTCAGCCTAAACTTGTTTCAGATAGCTACAAATCCTGCCATATATTAAGTACCTAATTCCTCTTCTTATTAAGCAAACATATCTTATTATTCTTACAATTGATAAAACTTGCCCTCGGGTCTTTTGAGTTTTGCAAAATTTCAAGTCTCAATTGTTTATGCTTCCTTGCATGACGCACGAGACTTTCAATCTTGGGATTTTATTTTCATTTCAAAGAGTCCACAAGGAACAAGCAAATAAACAATGACCCGATCTCAATTAAGATTCTGTAACTTGCATTCAAGCTCTTCTATTAGGGAGATTGTGTTTCCATCTGCATGTTTCTTACTGAAAATTCTTCAAAATGACATGAAATTGGATCAGTGTTTCAATACACACGATTTATCTCTTGCCAGGAAATTGAGAGAGAATTAGCAGCAAAAGAAGCTTCCCTCCCTCAGGAACCAACATCAGATGATGAGAATGCTGTTACTCTTCTTGTGCGAATGCCTGATGGCAGTAGGAGAGGTCGGAGATTTCTCAAGTCAGACAAGCTTCAGGTATAGATGTGTTCAACATTTGATTTGCAACGATCCAGTGGTTTATGATCTGACTTGAGTTGATTGTTGTTTATTTGCAGTATCTTTTTGACTTCATTGATGTTGGCAGAGGAATCAAACCTGGCAGTTACAGATTGGTAAACTTCTTTCATTCCCTTCTTATCCTGCACCATCTGGTATGCTTTTCTGTTAATTTTTAAGCAAACTGCCTTATGCTGATATCCTTAGGCGCCAAAATCTCTTGACAAAGCGGCCCCACCTCCCACCCCACAAAAAAAAGAGAGATAAAAAGAGTAGCACAAGCATGTTTGGCTAAGTTTTAAAACTTTACTTATAAGCAAATGAGTAAATTTTAAATGACCTTATTTTGGTGATCTAAATTTGAATGACTAAGCCCTTGTTTGGCCCCCATTATAATGAGAATTTGGGAAAAATGTATTTTGGAATAGTAATTTTTTTGAAAAATGTGGTTAAACAGGAAGAAAAAGTTTTGAATTTACTTATAGTATTATTTTATTGGAGAATGTGTGGTTGATAAAAGGGGAGAAAAATGAATTATAATTTTATTGGGGGCCAAACAGTTAGAAAAAAAAAGTTGCTTAAATGCTTGTGATTGTGTTTATGAATGACTTGTGTTGTGGAAAGCCCCTCCTGAAATCTGTAGATAATTTATCTTAATTTACCGAAGGCCTTTGCAATTGAGATAAGAGAATTTCAAAATTAAGCAAATTCTTTATTATGAGAAGTAATTAATTTAAACTTCTTTAGAAACAAAAAGATGCTTAAATGCTTGTGATCGTGTTTATGAATGACTTGTGTTGTGGAAGAGCCTCTCTTGAAATCTGTATTTAATTAATCTTAATTTACCAAAGGCCTTTGCAATTGAGATAGAATCTGTTTTTGTTCATCTGAAATGCACACCACATAAACAAATATGTGAATCGGCTTTCCTTCATCAGAGATTTTCATCACATAAATAAATGGGAAATGTTTTTTGAGTAGTCAATTTTTTTGGGGGGACAAAATGAAATCTGTCTCTTGCTGAAAACTTCATTATATTCCTATTTAGTCATGCAAAATTATTCTCCGGCCCTTTTATTAAAATGTCTTCTAGGTTATAGTGAACTCTGCTAGATTGACAAGAATACCTAGATGGATTCAAATTTGTGCAGAAAAAAAGAGAGTATCTAAAGAGACTAGAAATTCTTAACTTTTGTCTAGTTTGACAAGAATGCTTAGATCATTTGAAACTCATGCAAATAGGAAGAGACTAAATGGGCTAAAAATGGCCTTTAACTCTGTCTTATTGATAGAACCCCTCTTTACTCAGCTTCAATGTTAGCTTCCCTGCTGGAAATCTGCAATTCAGCACTCTAATTGACTGAAGAAATCAACAAGATGTTTATAAAGGTGATTTAATTGAACTCAAGCAAAAGACAAATTCCAAGGCTATTAGAGAGGCCCGGTCTCTCCCCCTTTTCCTAACAGAAAATCAGTACTTCAATGCCATTCTCCTTTCGCTCCACATTTATTTTCATTTCCTACTACAAAACTATTATGCTTTTACCCTACTAACTAACTATTGAACCTTCTAGACTAACAAATGACGTGGCAGCAACTATGTGAACTGGATTGGGATCCATCACTTATTTGACGAGAATGTTTAGATAGTTCGATATTCGTGCAAAAGGGGAGAATTTGGCAACACTTTTGAAGACAAAAGGGGAAATTTTATCTGAATTTCTTTTATTTATTAGAGAAACATAAATATGGGTAAATGAAATAGGGTGAATACCATATAGTGATGTGCATGATTCAGCTATTCTGACTGTTCAAAACGGTTTTCCCATGTGCAGGTGAGGCCATACCCTCGACGTGCTTTTAGTGATGGAGAGCGTAACTCGACTCTCAGCGAATTGGGTTTGACCAGCAAGCAAGAAGCCTTGTATCTGGAGTCAATATAGCATGTTTATCTTGTGAACTTGTTAGAAAACCAAAGGTTAAAAATCTTCTATTCTAAGGTCGGGATTGTGGGTTTGTTGTTTTGATCAGAATGGACTACGACATGATTGATGAAGATAATTGGGAATACCTATCGCTACCAAAAATTGTGTTCATGGCGTCCCGATGTTTCTGGGGGAATGATCTTTATATCAAGAAAATATTCGATTAGTACATTGGAAACCTATTAGACTGCACTTTAAAGTTCTGCTGCTCCGAACCGAAATTGGATTCATTTTAATGCGTATGCCTGGAAAAGTGATCAAAAGGGTGTTTTGCACATTTTGTTGCGTTCTATTGTATTCTGCACTTTTGAGTAGTGGTTTGCTTGAGATTTTGCCTCTATTGAAATACTCATTTAGGTTCAATAGGTGTTAGAAAGTTATCCAATACAAAACGACACATTTAATACTTCTTTTTAAACAGTCGAGATTTCTAAATTCTCAGTGGGCCTATCAAAATTAAATTACTAGATAGAAGAAACCATTAACAAGGAGTACCATTTACTCCTACACGAAAAAACCACTCACCGTATATAATACCATATGTGCTTGTAATCACAATCAAATTAATTACCGCGAATATCATCATTATTGGCATAATCTCGAATAAATTAGCCATGTATGTATGATATGCTATTTTTTTACCAAATGCAATCCTAATCAGTTTAATTAGCCCGTAATTGACAAACTAATCATAAACAACTACTATAAGTAATTATTCTTAGTTCTTAATCTCTAACCTTATCCATTAAACAATAACAATTGAAACTCGATGTGCGTACATGCCCACCAGAACGACAGGAAAAGTGGTAGAGCTGTGATGTTTGCACCAATAAGCCCACCAAAATATGCTTGTACAGTCGCAATAAAACTACTAACGTTGCTCGCTTCATTGCTCTGCAGGACGTCGATATGGCATGTATCTGTGGTCTTTTGCAGCATTCTTCCTCCTCCTTTTGTCAAGAAAAGACTCGAGTTCGCCAGCCCCCTAACAGATCACACAAGTATAATGCTATTTGATATGAACATTATAATTACAGACAGCCTTTATAAGCATATAGTGAGAATTGCTACTACCTTGAGTTCCTCGTACTTCTGGATAAGCTTTTGCTTCCTAACATCAGCTGCAAGGCAGAAAGATTATGCAATTTAATCAACGCATGATTGGACTGTTATCAGGTTATTTGTGTATTTGTATTGTCTTCTTCCAATTTGCTATTTATTAGTGTGTTTCGAATACTTTATCAGATTACAATGAAAACAGATGGATGATGATCAGGAAAAATGGAATGGCGATTTATTCAAGAAAGCAAAACAAGAGCAACTAAAAAAATGTGAACATAATCGACTGATGCATGTTTATGTTCTCACAATTGAGAACAGAAGCAGGACGAGATAAAAATAGGGAGGGGAACAGTTTACATTTTTTCAGATAATAAGGTCGTTTCCCTTTCTTTGCAGCTTCTCTCTCTTTCTTCTTGTGCTCGGCTATAATTTCCTTATCGGTACGCTTTGTTCCTCTAGATTTCGATTCTCTATCCTGGCAAGTGAGAGAATTTAGAAGAATCATGAACACAAGAATCACACAAGGCATGAGCATACACATTAAGGAATATGAATCTGTGCAGCAATAACAATGGCTTTGACTAGATAAAGCACCAAATTGTCTCCTTTTAGAACAAGTCAAAATTTCATTAGGGAAATTGTATCATTGCTTCCCAACAACCCAGTTGTCCCCGACCTTTCATTAATCAGTCCACATTGACAGAAATGGTCTAATCTAAATCTTCTTCAAATCGTAATGTAGCCCTCGTGGAAACATGCCACACGTCAAATTTTTGGATACCAGTCCAAGCCAGGAAACAAACCTAGCTTCTTAAAGTCAGACATGTGAAGCCCATATGAAAATTCAACAAAGGTTTGGATGGCATCTATCATAGAGGATTGATGAAGAGTCATAGGGAAAGATTGAGGACCAACTTGCTACCAGGGCAATAAGTTAGGGACCAATGGAACAATTTCCCCAGTTGATTAAGGTCAAAAGGGAGTTACAAACATATACACACTATATCTCAGAGTCTAAAGGAATCCAGCTGAATATCTGGTTTTGGAAGCCATTCATAGTAAAAGCACTTGCCATCTGAGCTATATGATTCTTAAGCTCATTTAAGACTTCTGGGTCTTTTTCTTCTTTCATCTTTTTCTTTAGTGACTACAGATGCAAAAAAGAGTAATCAATATGGTAGAAGCAGACATAAAAGTAATATTATATAATTTAAAATACCGAAGTGCTACCTCTTTCTCAGCAGGCAATTCATTCTTAATAGATAAAATCATCTCTCTTCTTAAACCTGCACATCCAGGGCATAAGTCATACAATAAAAATCCGAGCTGTACCACAGCCCACAGGATAAATACTTCGAAAATCAGGTGGTAATAAGAAATTCTTCTTTTCCAAGTCCAGCAAAGCTCACAGCCACTAATGGCATACTAAGCAACCAGACAGCAGAAACAGCTCCCTTGTGCATTTACCTTCGCCTGTCAACTATTGTAAAATGTTTGCTGGACGGGAATAACATTAAAGTGGTGGCAGAAAGCAAATAGAAAGAAAAATAAATGAGCCCACTAATTTTAAACATCTATTCGGATAAGAATTTGCACTTTCGTCAGTACTCGAGGTATTACTGGAGGCAATGGCGAAGGGATTGAATAGGTTTGTCTACTTGTCTTAGTGCAACCCAACTAATCAAATTGAAGCTCACATAGGTACTATTCTTGAGTGATTAATAAAGAATGTAGGGACAATGGCAGAGCATCAAAGCTCCTTATGACGTGCCCAAGGCCATTGAACTTGAGAACCATTCAACAAAAAGAGGATGTGTATCTTGTTGCTCTGCTGGCGCATGCCCATATATCAGGGACAAAGATCGTGAGGTTTGCACACTTGCCAGAGTTCATTATTGTCCATCCTTTTAAGAACCAAAGATGATGTACAAGCCTCTACCTTTGAACGATCCTTTAGATTTGAAATAAATAAATTAAAAGGAAATATGGAACAAACGTTGATTTAAGAAGGTAGGAGAAAAAGATCAGAAAAAAATTAACAAGATTTATGGATTAAGCTTTTAATGTAAACTACCATTCTTTTTCAAAAGGCAAAAGTTTCGCAAATCTATGCCTCTATTCTACTATCAATATCAAATACGGGTGAACCATCAAATATATATGGATCATAATCATATCAATCAAAAATTGTTGTGTGTGCAGATGTGCAAGTATGCATTGGCACACAGGTAGACAAAAGTAGGGGTCTGAGGAAAGGAAGCTTACCCTTCTAAATCTAGTTCACCACACAATAATTCAAAACGAGGATCACGCACCACCTGAAATAAAGTGCAAAGCAATTTAAAGCAGAGCGATTTTGCCAAGACAGGATAAAAGAATTCAGAAATGATGAAGCCACAGCATAAGTAATTCTTGCTTTGCTACTTTCATCTAAAGATGATTAGAATGTGCATTAAACAAAGTTGTTGATCATAGCATACAAACTTGAAAGTTTAGCCAAAATAAAATATTTGCAAATCCGCATCATACTCATTTAACTCGTAAGCTGAGAATTCTAGACAACAAGAAGATCTTTAGCAAGAACAAGTGACAATGTAACTGTAAAATTAACAAATCAGTAAATAAACAAAATACAACAAGAAACATAATTCTTATCAATATGCAAGTAAAACTACCAACAGGGCCAAAAGTGGTTCTGGTATAGAGCAAGTAGATTCTAGGTTCTCAAGAAAGTCACACAAAATACCGTACAGTCACAATATTCCGCTTTTACATTCTCAAGTGTCTGTCATATAGAATACAAACGTTTAAGTTGTGAGGTTCTACCAATTGCATGACAAATAATACTAAAATTCTACCAGTTGCAAGTTGGTCTAGTGGCATCCGTGGGCTTTTCCCACGTTCATGGTGATGGTTCAAATCCCACCCAACCCATTCCCCACTCCACCCATTGTACTCAAAAATAATAAAAGAAACTAAAACCCACTTTTTTAGGAACTTGGACGACTTCTCTTAATCTGCTCACCGGCTTCTTACTGCTCATCTCCATAGGCCTTGACAATTAACGTAATAAAAATTTAGCAAATAATATCACGAAAGTCAAAATATTTCAAATAATCATGACAAGAAAAAAACCTGTTCTTATTTGCTCGGCTGCTCTTTTTCTCTGAGTTGGGCTTCCTGTACACCATCTCTGATCCATCAGACCGCGCTCTCAGCAGCTCTTCAAATGTCACATCAGCAAGCTTCCTCTCAATCTCCTCCTCCTATTCAAATTAAATGATAAGAACATTATAAGCTACACTTAATAGGAAATACATGGAGATTCTATATAGGAATCACTAGAAAATCCAAAGTTTCAGAAAAATGGTACAAGTTTTAAGTCAATTATTAAATAATTTGATAAATAAAGATTTTATATCCACTCTTCTGAATATCAAATAGAAAATACAGTAACTTGAGTTTAATATTTAGGGAGAATATAAAATATTATTTTGATCAAAATAGGTAATGTAAACAGAAGAATCCTCATTCAATATACTTTGAAGTGGATTGACTTCAATTCATATTATTAACGCAACATGTAACCTAAATCATTAATTTGATACTCGAAATGAGTGATGTTACGAATTTGGTACTGATCCTTCAAACTTGTGTGTACTAGTAGCATCCTTTACAAAAGGATCATGTTGAGATGAACATTTAATGGCCATCAAAAAATAAAAATAATAATAAATTGAAATTTTCTATTTCTCAATCTTTATCCTTGCTAATATGGAACTATGGATGAAAAAAACTGAACCACCATAAATTAATACATTTAGTTCATTATTGTAGGTAGTTCTAGCAATATTGTTGATTACTACCAATTTCAGCTTCAAGCAAATGAAGATTTAAACAAAACAAACACACAAGATAAGCGTGGAATGTACAGAACGTGGACTTGCGAGCAACTGTACATGCACACAGATTTTCTAGTTATAATTTTGCGTGCACGCCCATACTAATAGCTAAATGGTTGAAATAACAAGATCTGTAGGCTACAAGACTAATAATAGAGTCACTCGAAATAATCGCGGGGGGAGATATAGACAGATTGTTGCAAGAATACATACATCTTCGGAAGATTCATGGCTGTCCGCGTCATCGAATCTGATCGTATTCAAAGTTGCAATTGCAGGCTCAGGTTTCTTCATTGCAATTCTTCAAACCGAGAACTACAGGCCCTGAAATTAAAATTGTAATTTTTGCTCAAACAAAACTTGGCAAGGTGAAAAACTTTAAACAACAAACAGCTAGACTTTTCATGATAATTTATAGTGGTGAGCATGGTCCAGTTTCGTTCGATTTGCGGGCAAACTGGTTCAAAAAGAGAATTATACCCATGGAACCAACAAGGGCAAGAGCACCAGGTGTCTAGTGGGGTTGCCCCACAGGATTTTGGTCCTGCGTAATTCATCGATTACACTTGAGGAACAGCAGGTCCTAAAGGCAGGAAGAAAACCCTAAACAACCACATCAAAAATAGCTGTGGTTTCCCATCAAGAAACGACAATTTTGGGGAAAAGTAGATAATTTTTAAGAAGCTAGAGGTGAGAATGGTGACAAGGCTGGATAGAATGTTAGGTTGGGTTGAAATTAAATCACTCACAACAATATAATCGAATTTCCTTCCAAGTTCGGTGATGAATAAAATGAATTATTCTTGTAGAAATCACTGCAACACAAGATCGTAGGGTGCCAAGGGAAACCCTTAGGGCCTGCTTGCCAGTTATTTTCGCTGATTTTGATATTTTTTTGGAATAACACTCTTTACGGGAGGTTGGAATCCTGCGACTGTTAGGGTATGTTCTCTTTACCATTTTTAAATTATTTTCTGTTTTCGATTTTTCAAAACAGCGAAAACGCGTTCTCTTTCCCATTTTCGAAAATGCGTTTTTGAAAACAAGTTAAAAATTTATGAAGAAAACACAAAACGACAAATTTGTCGTTTTGAGTGTTTTCAGTTATAATCAAGATAAAATTTTCAAAACGCGTTTTGGGCGTTTTCAAAACAATTTTTTAAAATGTAAAAAAGAACACATTTTCAAAAATTAAATTTATGAAGAAAACACAAAACGACAAATTTGTCGTTTTGAGTGTTTTCAGTTATAATCAAGATAAAATTTTCAAAACGCGTTTTGGGTATTTTCAAAACAATTTTTTAAAATGTAAAAAAGAACACATTTTCAAAAAACTCAAAATGGACACTCAAAACACAAAACACAAAATAAATTGAAAACTCAAAACACAAAACTGAAACACAAAGAGAACGACACCTTAGTTTCTGGGATAATTGTTATGCTCTAGGTCTGATACCATAAACACTTTAATTTATAAATTTTCGATGCATATTTATTGCAATATCTATTATTTAAATGAAATAATTTTAATAAACTAAATAATAGATTCAAGTATTGGTGATTAACAAATCACAAAGAGTCGTGATTATGAATACAAATTACAAATTACTGAATCTTAAATCGTCTGTGATCGAAATAATAACGAGATATGAATATCGTTATTACGGATATACCATAACGTGTGGCATTCTTGCTTGTGAAGTAAGCAGCCGATCTCATAAGTTAAAGTGTTATAACACTTGAATGAACACATGGATGTTTTGTTATAGAACAAAACATTGGAAAGCCGCTGAGAGATTCCGCAAGGATAACTATCTAAGTGTTAATGGTTAATCTCTAACGTTCGATAGTGGAATTGGTCCTTTGACTTGTGGTCATCATAGTGTCTTATATGAGGACTGACATACTTTGGTGGTATTAAATGTTGCTCTGCCAAGGGTCACTAATACAATATCGTTCGAGTATGTCAAGAGTCATATGAAGGTTGTGAATGATCGATACATGATTCGTCACTCTTAGATAGTAAGATATTATGATCCACATTTTATCTAGTTAAGTTGATAATGAAATTATTGGCCAATGTGAACTCATAAGTCAAAAAAAGAGTTTTCGACTTATATTGACTTAACAATTGAATAAAAGAAATGATCGATAAACGAGATTGACACATATCTATATCTCGTAATTGATCGGATCATATGACAAAGGATTATAGTTTCATGGTAAACGAACAAATTTGATTTTGTCACATCGCGTGCAGTGGCGCCGCAAAAATATTTAGGGTTTTCAAACGTGTGAGAAGTGGAGGCGGGAGCCTCTTGTGCAATTTTTGAAATCGTAGGCCACCGCATGCAATTATGATTAATGGGTCAATATGCAATTTTTAAATGGAGGGTCTGTCATGCAATTAAGTTAATTGAATGGCATCTTTATAATTTTAAACCAGGGGTCATACCGCAAATTTGAAATGATTTTGAATTTAAATATTAAAATGGTTTTAAATATGATTTTCAAATAAATTTTAACTAAAATTTCAATTTTGACCGGTTTAAAATTTTATTTCAAATCGACGATTTTTTTTATTTTCATTAAAATTGAATTTTAATTTAAATATTAAATTTTGACCCTAAATTGAATTTTATTTTATTTAGGAGTTTTATCCTAAATTAAAATTTTATTTCAATTAAATTAGAGTTGGACTCTAATCTAATATTTGATTAAAATTGGATTTTAATTAAATTATCCGTCCTAATATATTGGAATTAGAGTTTGACTCTTATTTTTGTATTTAATTAAAATTTGATCTTAATTAAATTCAACCGAGTTAATCCGATTATAATTAGAGTCGGACTCTAATTTTACATTTAAATTGAAATTTGATTTTAATTAAATTGTCTCACCTTAATGTTATTATAATTAGAGTTAGATTCTAGTTTGATATTTAATTAAAATTTGATTTTAATTAACTTGTTTCGCCCTAATATCTTGGAACTAGAGTTGGACTTTAATATTTGTATTTTAATTAAAATTTGATTTTAATTAAATTCAATCGCCTTAAGTTTTAAAATTAGAGTTAAACTCTGATTTGATAATTAATTAGAATTTGATTTTAATTAAATTGTCTTGCATTAAAACTTTGAAATTATAATTGGACTCTAATTTGATATTTAATTAAAATTTGATTTGAATTAAATAAATCCCCCTTATAATTGTGGAATTAGAGTTAGACTCTAATTCAGTATTTAATTGAAATTTGATTTCAATTAAATAAACCCGCTGATTTAATTAATTGATTAATTTGATTAATTAATTATTTAATTATTTCGATCCATTTGTTTAAATTAGTTTAGACGACTTTAATTGCAAGAAACTTGAAACATGTTTGCATATACTATTAGATATTATGTATGAACTATTTATATGATGAATATCTTATTAGTGGATGATTATGGACT
>CAIGRP010091783.1:11027-27192 GCA_903798385.1 Fraxinus cuspidata | reverse complement strand
CGAAATACAAGATTTTTTTTTCTCGATAGCTACACTGGATCTGTCCTAAGAAGTCAATTTCAACTTCAATCTTCTTCCATTGTCCTCAACGCCGTCAACTCTGTTCCTATCTGAGTATTGCTAAGGTGTTTAATTTCCCTATCTCCTTTTCTCCTTTTCTTTTGCATAGATTTCCATACGTGAGCATCCCAACCTACTATTAATTTTACCCCCAGTGGGTTTTTGTATTGTTTCACCATTCAAATGACTTTTTACACGGAATCTGTCCAAATAGCAATACATAGAGGGGTAAATTGATTTGTTTTCTTATTTTGCCTTTATTTTATGATTTTGGTGCTTCGCCGCCCTTATCGTCAATTATGTTGTAGTAACAAAGCCTCTAGTTTTCTTGGTTCGCTGCAACCGCCACCACAACCACCAAATATAGGTATGCCTCATCCTTAGACAAATCATGTCCCTGGGCAGTAGTGATTATGTTATCGTTATTGTGGCTACTAATCTCTTCACAATTTTGTCAAATATATACTTTTTACACAAATGTTACTAGTTTTAATTTTTTATCCCTTTGCGTCTAATAGATCTGACGGTGTAGCACACCTCTATCATTTTCGAAAGTGTAAATATTCTTAAATATTTCAAACTCTTATATTGAAACTTAAATATATTACGAGAAATTAAGGATAGGATTAAACGGGTATTTTTAAATTAAAGATGAAAATTATTATGTGGGCAAAGTTAGTGTACAAAACTTGAGAATTACCCACTTTTAACTAGTTTGCATCTATACATTTTCTATCCTAGTTCTTATAGCAGAGACGAGTTCTCTCTTGCACTAGAGAGTGTTGTCTTACTATACCATCTTCGACTATTTTCTTGTACAAATCTCCACTCGTCAAAACTCACTTCTTAAATCTCTTTTATATTCCATTTCTATTTACCTTTATTGTTCCATAAATTTTTTTTCAAATGAACAGATATTATGATATTTTATGCAGATTAGTATAATTATGTTAGATTTACTCATATTCCGATTTTGACCATTATTTTCATATTCGTAATAGTGCGAAAAGAAAGACCGGTTTCAAGTTGTTTAAGAATAGTGACGTTGAGTTTCTCAACCTTTTGACTTAGGATTAATCGGTACTATTTTCTTGATGGGGCACTTATGTTGAAGCATAATTTTGGATAATTATTTTATTATAGTAGTGTTATTTGATAACGATCCATTATGAAATGGATACATTTAATAGGGAAAATTGATAACTCCAATAATTAAAATTACATTTTGAGAAATAAGAAGCATTTCACAAAATTGCAAAAATCAAGTCACTCTAAAATAAAAATAAAAAATGTATTTTTTAGATATTATGTATTAAAATTGATTTTGAGAACTAATAGGTGGATATATGAAGATTATTTATTTCTTTTAAACCTATCCCTACAAATAGGAAATTACTTACTTTCTCTTTTTTTAAAAATGGTTGACAAAATCAACATTTGAAATCTCCGCAAATTCTGGTAGAAATTGCATTAGTTAGAAGAATAGTTGAAGATATATTCTGTGGCATGTCACTCTTTTTACCATGTGATCAAATTTCATCATTGTGATCTTGAATAAGTTGTTTTACAAAAAAGCAACTATGAATCTAACTAATTATAGATCATATAACTACAACGAATTCTAGGTATGAATATAAGTTAATGTGTGATGTTAAAATAATTATGACTCTAATTACTATTATGTCGTAAAATTGCAACAACTTCATTTGACGATTGTTCATGTGGATGTAAATGATTGTCAAATGAGACCATTTTGACATTTGATAAGATTTTGTAACATGCTCTTATGGCTAATATGAGTAATTTTCCTTATATATTAAGAGTCGTGATTACAAATTTTGTGGTCCTTCCATAATGTTAATGGAAAGATAATGAATTATTATCTTTTTAGTTCAAATCAAGTGAACGATTCACTCCCTCCATATTGAGATAAAAAAGAAAATATTAATTAAATTACTATAGTTTTAGGAGCAATATCAGGATCTTAAAAAATGTAAACAAAATTGTGAATTTTCAATTAACTAATTCTTAAACATCTAATTTGAGAAATTTTTAATATCAGATGATTTTTTTTATCGCGATAAAAAAAAAAAGAAAATGTATCGTTTAAATTACCATAATTTTGAGAAAATATTAGAAATATAAAAAATTTATAAACGTAATTTTAAAAATTTTGGATTATAAAATTCCTAAATATCTAATTTAAGAAATTTTTATTAATTACTTAATTTGTTAAAAGAAAAAGTTAAATATTCCATTTATCTAATTTATTATTATTATTATTATTATTATTATTATTATTATTATTATTATTATTATTATTATTATTACTACTACTACTACTACTACTACTACTACTACTACTTTTAATTGATTGAGATCCATCTGAAAAATAGATTAAAATGAAAACAAAAAATAAAAAAAATGTGGAAATTACACAAAATTAGAACTTTAAATATTCAATTTCAAATTTCAGATATAAACTTTAATTATACAAAAATCAGATATTAATTCATCTCTATCTAAATTATAATTACCCAAACCCTAAGGGATTGTTCTCTTCGTATTTCAGTTTTTAATTTTGAGTTTTGAATTCATTTTGAGTTTTGTATTTTGAGTGTTTATTTTGAAATTATTGAAAATGCGTTCTCTTTGTCATTTTGAAAAATTATTTTAAAAAAAAAAATGAAGTTTTGGCTTGGTTTTAACTAAAAACAGTCCAAACAACTTTTTTTTGGTATTTTCTGTTTTCTTTGTAAATCTTAAACTCGTTTTTGGAAATTAGTTTTTAAAAATAAGTAAGAAAACATGTTTTCAGTGTTTGCGAAAATTGAAAACTGAAAATGATCTGAAAACAGCAAAGAGAACAAGCATTCCTAAATCATTTATCACATCTTCATTATCTATCTATCATCTCATTTTCTCTCCCATCCTCATCGTCTCTCTCCTCCAAGCATCGACACGACACAGCAGCGAATGTGCACTGGCACGAACAGCGTTTGCCGCTTGAGCAGCGGTGCTATTAGCACCGTTATAGCCAACTATTTCTCTTATTCTCATCCTCTCTCTCTCTCTCTCTCTCTCTCTCTCTCTCTCGCCTTTCTCTTCTTTCACTCGCAAGGTCGTTGTCACCGAAGACGACAGCGAAGCTGTTGTTGTGAGCAGCGAGCGGTGCTCTCTACGATTGTTGACCGACGCTACTGTGAACGGCAGCATCAATCTATCTTCGTCTTTTTTTTAGATGAGGTGTGCGATGGTTGGGGTGCGGCGGTTCCGATCTGCATGGTTTTTTTCTGGTTGTTGGCGGTGGTGGTTTTTATTGGTGGCGTAGTGCAGACACTGCGTTGTTGTTGCGGCGGTGGCGATGATTTTTATTGGTAGTGTGGTGTAAGCGGTAGTGGTGGCAAACGGGGTGAAAAATTGGCTCGTATTTTGCACGTGCCCAGACTCGCCCACGGGCGAGCGGCACGTAGGCGAGCCAACAAGCTCGTCTTGTGGGCTCGTCTAAAGCGAAAGGTTAATTTTTTTTAAAAAAAGTTTATCTTTAAAAAATAAATAAATAAAATTGACAAGCTCGCGAGCCACGAGCTCATGGGCCGGGCCGAGCCGAGCTTGGCCTACTAGTAACGAGCCGAGCAGAAGCTCGGTTCGTTATAAATGAGCCACAAGCTTGGCTCGTGATGAGCACGAGCCGAGCTCGTGTGCATACGGGCCGAGCCGTATCATCTCTAATAGGAGGTGATGGTGGGCATGGTGGATTTTTTTTAGGGAGGTGGAGGTGAAGGTCCTGTGGTTTTAGTGATCGTGGTGGTGGAACGGTGGTTGTGGGTAGATAGTGGTGGTCGTGGAGATGTCGGTATTTTTAGATGATGGTTTGCTGTCGGGAGGTGGTGGTGGTTCCGGCGATGGGGTTTTAGTTGCCATGCTATTGGTGGCAATGGTGAGGTGGTGGCCACACGTCTTGTTAGTGGTCACAAAGTATTTGGTTATGACCCATTAAATTCATTAATCTGTGACCAATACACAATATTCAACCAATGTAAAAGATAAATTGTGACAAAAAATAATGTATGACCTAAAAAATTGTTAATTTGTGACCTATAATTTGATAATTTGTGACTGTCTACTAAGTTGTAACTTATAATATTTGTGATTTATAAACGATAAATAAATTGTGACGTATAAATTTTTTATTTGTGACCGATGAACAAATTGTGACTTATAAAATTTCGTGACTTATAAAATATTTGAATTGTGATCGTTAAATAATTTGTGACAGATGAACAAATTGTGACCTATAAAATTTTAGAATTGTGAACATAAAATAATTTGTGACATAAAATTTGTGATTTGTGATCAATTATGTTACAAATTTTTTATTATATGAAATTTGTGATCGAATTATATGAAATTGTAATCTTAATATATTTAATTAATAAAATATATGTTTAAATAATTAATTAATAAAAAAAATATAAAAAAAAAATGTGAGAATTGAAAGTTTAAACCTTAAATTTGAAATGGTTTTAGGACTTTTCCCAAACAAAAAATCTCCTAAAGCCCAATTAAAAGTGATGCATATCCAATTATAACCTAGCGTCATATTCATAGAGCAAAGGCGAACAAGCGGCTCAGGTTTTCTTCCTCGGAATTAGCTAAAAACTGGGGGAGAGGCAAAAAGGGGACATATTTCATCACCCCATTGGCACCAATTCATCTTGTGTAGCCGTGATTTCTACTCAACTTCTTCATTAACAAAGTTGGAAGGTAGTATCGGAATTTTGATAGTGTAAAACGGGCTTTTTATGTTGAAATCGCACTCAATCTGCGTGAATGATTTAATATCAACTTAACCCCTTATGATTTATTTATTTATTCAAAATTGTTGTTTCTTGATGGTAATCTTCCTCGAGCAACAGTGATTTTTTTGACAACCTTTGTGTTGAATTTTTGATGTGGTTGTTTATGGTGTTCTCCTTGCTTTAAAGAACTGGTCGCCCCTCAAGCGTAATAAGTGAAATTGCCTCAACTAGACCCCAGGTGGCTTCGCCCCTGACCGCCTCTACGAACCACCAAATATGGGCGTGCCTCCTGTTTAGACAGGGCGGCAGTGACTATGTCTCTCGACCACAAACTGCCGAGCCTGACCAGAAACAGGGGCTTTACTGAGTCACTGAAAGAGTAAAATGCTAAAAAAAATATTATAATAACTGATCAATTTTATTTATCGTGTAAATATATTGGGTTCTTTTTTTGCTTATTTCTTGAATGAGGATGGAAACAGATGAAAGCCTTTTTTCATTGTCTGATACAAAGTCTATTTTAGTTGTATATTTTCCCATAAAGTTATTGGGCTTTGTTGGACTGGTATTTCATAGAATGTCATAAAAAAATAGGAAGAATTTGATATTTGAAACCTGGAACTAATATAGAAAATTTTATGTCTCTGAAAAATTTGTTTCAGTTAAACTTGATTGAGTAAAGAAGCTAAAGTCATTCATTACACAGAAATTATTTAGCAAATTTATTCGCAGTTTCTGTGATTTCTCCATTTTACATTTTGTATAGTGTGAGCTTTTACAATATATTGGTATGCTAAAATCAAGTTGATGTATCAGGTTCATATCAGTTGAAATGACTGAGGAAGAAGTGGATGAAAGAACAAGTTCCGGAGGTGAAGAAGATCAAAGCTTTAATGAAGTAATAAAGAAGGAAGACCGGATGGATAAAAGGAAGAAGCGGTTACTGAAGGAAACTGAAAAGGCGAACAAGCGTGGTGTTTGCTATTTAAGTCGGGTACCTCCTCACATGGATCCTTTGAAGCTACGTCAAATTCTTTCCCAGTATGGTGAAATTCAAAGAATTTATCTCACCCCTGAAGGTCAATTACCATAACATTGTCAGTGATATTCGTTGATGTTGCTTAGCATAGAAGAGATTTTTTGGACTCGACTGATTTAGTTGACTTAGTATTGGTTATGGCATTATATGGAATGCTGTCAAGCTTGGTAATCTTTTACCAATTGGAATTTTTCTAATGTTCTAATTTACATTATCCTGCTGCCTACGTGCAATTGTTTAATGCAGATCCTGCTGCACAAGTTCATCGTAAAAAGGCTGGTGGATTTCGAGGCCAAGAATTCTCAGAAGGGTATGTTTATATGCCCCAAATTATTTTATAATTTTTTTATGTAAATCAAATGGATTTATGTGGATGAATGCATGACTTTCTTTTAGTCTTTATGGGATCGGGGTCTTGTTTATACTTGTATCTTAGAAGAATTATAAATTCTTTAATGTGGGACATTGTGTTATAGGTAACACGTGTCCTCGTATTACTGACATGCTTTTGATGACTTCTTTTTTTATCACTTCTAGAAAGTTGACACTACATTAGTTGTTGGCTCACTTTCAAATTTAATTTTTCGTGTTTTGCATTTATGATCGATGATTAACTTTGATTGCCTCCGTGCAGGTGGGTTGAGTTCACCAAGAAGAGTGTTGCCAAGAGGGTTGCTGAGATGTTAAATGGGGAACAGATAGGTAGGTTAAATGGAGTTTTTTTCCCGAACATTTTTCATCTGCTTACTGGCATATGTTTTGTATTCTATTCTTCTCATCGTTACGTCTTTTGGGGAATTTAGTATTCATTCAGACCTGAATGCACACCAATCGAAATCAGCTTTGACGTAACCTATGACACATTATACCCCTATTTGGTTTGGATTAAAATCCAATTAAAATTACAAGTCAAAGTCTACAATTAATTTTAACCACATATTTTATAGGACTCACAACTTTTCAACCACACATCTCAACAACTTCTATCAAAATTTATTAAAATTATGATTTTAATCTCTGCCAAAGAGGGGCTATACGTGTACAATTATAGTTGGGGTTGTGAAGCATAAGGATATTTCACATGGAAAAAGCACAAGTCATATTTTGCTAATCGGAACATTACTTTGAGGCTCCTTAAGCATTGTGATTTCATTTAGGAGACTAATTTAGTAATATCATTTGTCTTAAACACTATGTTCCTGTTTGGTTTAGCTAAAAATTAGGTTTTTAGTAGATTTTGATAGAAGTTGATGAAAAGTGTAGTTGAAAAGTAGATAAAAGTAGTGGGTTTCATGAAATGTGCAATTGAAAATGAGTTTGAAGAAGAATGAGTTTTAGAAAATGAGGCCAAACAGGGGCTATATGGTCCTGATTGATTTTAGAAAATTTAGTCCAAGATTTCATATTTTAGCAAGAATATTTCATAATGTAGTTTTCACTTTCATATCTGGTTTCAGGTGGCAAGAAACGGTCTAGATTCCATTATGATATTTGGAATATCAAATACTTGAGTAAATTCAAGTGGGATGATCTTACTGAAGAAATAGGTACAGAACTCTTATTAAGTGTTTGATGTTGTATTTTATGGTAAGCATTCATGATATGAATTGGGCTGAGACTCTCCAATGGTTGCAGCATACAAAAGTGCCATTCGGGAGCAGAAACTAGCTTTGGAAATTTCTGCTGCCAAGAGAGAGCGAGATTTCTATCTCTCAAAAGTTGATCAGTCAGTAGCCTTAAGTAATATAGAAGAACGACTAAAAAAGGTGACTTCACTAATTGTGTGCATTTCTTGTCTTGATATGTTTTCTGCATAAAATGGATTTTCGTCATTATAATCATACTTGTCATGTTCTTTTGATGAATTGACTATTCTCTCTCTGTCATCTCAATGCATATTTGAAAGAAGACTACTCCTGATTGTCATTATTGTCAACTGAAAATAGTCTTTCTTCTTGGTTATCTGGTATTGGATTCCCGAAATGTTAAAGCTAATTGTTCCATACTACTGACCTACTTTGTTTATTTGCGCTGCAGAGGCAAAAGGGCGAACAAGTAAAGAAGGTGATGCGCCAATTTCCCCAGAAAAAACCTGTTGCAGAGGAAACTGAAAAGAAGTCCCAACTATCTACGGATGTCCTAGCTGGTGTGAGTATTGTTCTCTGCTTGTCATCATGTTAATCCCCTTATTTATTTTTTTTCAAAAATTATAATTGCTTACAATTTGGACAAACTCTATGATCAACACATTTTATATGACTTACAACCTTTACCGACTGTTTTGACTGCACACTCCTCAGACCCACTAATGCAATCTCTGCTATATTTTCATCTCAGGTCTTTGGCATTTCTCCATGATAAATTTTGCATTTGCGGTGCAGTTTCTTGAGGTTCTGGTATTTGTATAAAACTCCAAATTTCTGATTTTGCAAGGGGCAGTATTTTGTTTGTTATACATGTAACTGTACAAGGCTGGCAGAAATAATAATGCAGTTTTCGATTCATAAAAATTTCTAATTCGCCCTTGTAGAATAAGTGTATAATTTTTGACGTGCTTGACCTTGAGGCTGGCCGTGGCCAGCATGATGACAGTGACTGTAATTTCTTCAACCCCCAACGTATATCATGTATATAAGAACGGTTGTGCCACGGCCTACATGTATATAAGAACTTAAAATTTTCATATCGGAAAGTTTCCTAACAAAACAAATGACCGGAGAAAAAACATGGTAATTTTACAAAGCAGTCGTGTAATTATCTCAAACAGAACGGTTGATGCTAGCAAGGATAAAAATGTGAAGGATAGTATAAAGAAGGAAAAGGTCATTATTATTTGATGAAGATTAAATTAGATTTTTAGCTGATTTTGATAAAAGTTAATGAAATATGTAGCTAGAAAGTTGTGGGTTTCATGAAATATGTTGTTAAAATTAATTGTTGATTTGATTTTGATAAAAAAAAAAAAATCTAGATTATAATTTTTATCAAATAAGGACTTAAATCTAATTTTGTAAATAACATGCTTGTAAGCACAACTTGTAAATATCAATACTTTATTCTTAATGATCATATTACGACTTTTTAACAACTTGAAATCGAAAGTAGAGACTTGTACAATTACAAGAATATATGGTTGACTCCACAATATTATTTGTTGATAAAAATAAAGAAATATCAAGTGAGATTTGCTAATAGGTCGAGATTGTTTCTCTGTAATTTTTTGATTATTTCTTGATCTCGAGGTACACATTATACTATTAGTCAAGATTACTTACCTTAGAGAAATAATAAGAAAAATAAAAATATTACTTAAATCTCAATTGAGAGTAGATTTTTGTGGTTGAGTAGAAATAAAGTGGTACCTGCGACCAAATCAATAGTTAGCTTTTCCCCTTTCGAGTTTTCTTTCTAACATTGAGAACAGATTGTTACTTGTGACAACATCATCAATGCAAAAAAGAATCTAGGAACGCAAAACTTTGCAAGAAAAGGAGCAACAAAAAAAAAAAAAAGAGAGAAATAGCATGAAAATTGATGATTTTTGTTTCCAAAGTTTATTTACAATATCTGATTCCATGCTTGGGATCGCATGCTAAACAAAATGCATATCTCATGGGACTCGTGAAATTATCCATCTTGTGCTTAGTTCTTTTTCTTTACACCAACATGTTTGGAGTGGTAAAAAAATGGCTCACTTTTTCACGAGCTTGTCTATGTCCCAATTTCTGTCATAAAAGGGCCAAGCCGTTTGTTCTTTTTTCTCTTATCATTGGGTTCGAATCCTACAAGTTTGGAGTGGTAAAAAAATGGCTCACTTTTTCACAAACTTGTCTATGTCCCAATTTCTGTCATAAAAGGGCCAAGCCGTTTGTTCTTTTTTCTCGTATCATCTGGGTTCGAATCCTACAAGTTTGGTTCGAAAAATTCTAAAATTTTGAATTGCACCCTCAATATATAATAATAAACATGACTTAACATTAAAACTTTTTCATCTTTAATTCTGTTTAGTGTTGTTAATTCTAAAACTTTCTATAGAAGAAAGGTGTCTATGTCCCAATATCTGTCATAAAGTGCCAAGCCGTTTGTTCTTTTTTCTTTTATCATCTGGGTTCGAATCCTACAAGTTTGGTTCGAAAAATTCTAAAATTTTGAATTGCATCCTTAATATATAATGATAAACATGACTTAACATTAAAACTTTTTCATCTTTAATTCTGTTTAGTGTTATCTAATTTTCTTACCTAATTGCATTTAAGTGTCATTCTTGTGCGGATCGAATTAAATAAGCACGATGAATTTACCATGTCTCAATGTGACAATTAACAAGTGCATCCTATTTGTCTCTCATTTGATTTGCATGCTCGAGATTCCAATATATGGCCTTCATTGTAGAAAACTGGGTAAATTGTACGATGTCATCAAACTTCCACCTCTAGCAACTAGGCCACTCAACTTCCTCTGTGTGGCGTCATATAAGCATAACAGTACTTGTTGAGATGGCGACTAAAACCATCATCATCATACACGATAATCAATGTGGACTTAGTTAATTGTATTGGCGCTCATCTAACCTTCACCCCATCTGCAAAATCTCGTGATAGTTGTGAAAGTATCTATAGTGTGATTAATTCTATATTTATTTACACCGAGACCTAGAGGTGGCAATCGACCCGAGCGGCTTGTTGGCTCGTTGATTTTTTTTTTTATAAGTTTAGAATAGGTATAGCTAAAAAAAAAATTAAAAAAACCAAGCTCACGAGCAGAGCTCGACCCACGAGTACAAACAAGCACGAGCTCGGCTCGTGGCGAGCACAACCCGAGCTCGTGCGTATACGGGCCTAGCCAAGCCGACTCGGCCCATTGCCACCGCTATCGAGACCCAAGCATGCATAGATCCAAAGAATTTTTATGACACGTTCATTAAAGTAGATTGTATAGTATGAATAAAGTTAAAAGATTTTCTTTAGAGTATAGAGTTCTCATCAGTGAGACATACCAAACATAGCTTTATGTCATCCTTGCACGGGCCAAACATTTCTATTGCTAAATTTTAACATCGATCCTATTGTTAAATACTTCGCATTTGACATTCTTCCTTATTATGTAATTATAGGTAAGTATTTATAAATACTTGTTGTTAAAAGTCAAACCACGTTTTATTCAAATATCTTATATAAGACCTTTGAATATTATATACTTATTCAATATTTTATTTCTATCTATTTATTAACACTTGTCAAACACATATATGAAATATCTATGGTCTTGAAATTTTTTTATTAACCCTAACATTAAAATTGACATATTTTCGTACACAAAAAGACATTCGAAAAGACTGTTGACCCCATATCTGCCTTCAAATTTGAAGATATCTTAATCTCAATTTTTGCACAGGTGATGTGGTCAACAGATTTTGGCCCTGCACAACCTCTTGCCTACACACTTAGACAAACTGTTAACAATGCTTAACCTTCTCCGATGGTGGGGGAGGTAACTACGTGCACTCCAACGATCAACTCAGTCACTTATAAGAATGTATTTAGGTGTGAGACGTGCTTAGAAGTCAGCCACAAGGGTGTTCGGATATCGGGGATTAGGCTAGAGAGTAAAATGAGAGAGCAATGTTACAATTGAGTGTGTAAAAATTTTATTACCTTTAGTAACACTAAAGTGTGAAGTTTTATAGTAGATGATGAGAATTGATAACCATTGGATGAAGATATACGTGACTTCATCTCAACAGTTAAGATGATTTGTCATATGCGTCATTCTATTAGTCTTAGGCTTAGGTCGCCTCACCTCATTCATGAGGGCCCATCCTTTTCATTGGGTTCGACAGATTGACTAGGTAGGCAAAGTGTTATGGAATGCGAGCTTGAATTCGTTTATTATGTGATAGTCACGTGACTATTCTGGATTATCTTGAATAATTTTGTTAGTTATAATGTCAAATTGAGCTGATTTTAGTATTTAATTTCTGTTTTATTTGATGCTCATTTACATGGATTCGCGTGCTTATGGGTTTCACAAAGTAATTATAAAAAAAAAAAGGAAAAAAAAAGCTTATAATTCCCGTATAATGATTGAAATTTGATCATCAGAGAAATTCCACGTAAGACTTAAGTGAGGTCAACAAATTGGTTGATCTAACTCACCAATATTTACCTACTCATATTCGAAGTATTTTCATAATTCATTTTATGATCCAATTAATTAAGTTACTAAGAATATCTTCAATAAACTATTTTAAAAAGTATATTTTGTACTTTAATTTTTAAATACTCGAAGATTCTCTTTATCTTTAACAAGAAAAATGATGAAAATGACATTTTGCATAATGAAATGTGAAAATAAGGGTGAAAATGTCAAAAAATAAAAGGTATAAAAGTTTTCCACAATAATAGTAAAAGTAAAGACATTACATGCTAATTACCCCTTAATTTTACTACTCCCAATATGTATTTATTATTATTTTTTTATTTTCATCAGATTCCCTCCAAATAGTTATATTATTTTCCTCTATTTCTTTATATATACTATTTAATTGGATCAATATATAGAGTATTGAAAATTAGAACATTTTGAATAAATTTTCTTATAGAGACTGGATTTAGTTCTACATATAGGAATAGCAAAACACACACTCTATTTTAAAATATTAATTAGAAGAGTATTTTGAAATATAATTTTAAGGGTTGACTTTTTAAAATAAAGAGCATTTTACATATATTCTAACTAATCAAGAAGCTTTAGAAAGAACTTAGATTAAGACTAACCGAGCTTCTAACTTAAAATTGCAAAGACCCAACAATAAAGATACATACTCAATGGTAAATGAGAAACACGCGATCTCTTTATGATCCTATTTATCTCCACGTAACATTAACTCTTGTTTGACAATCAGTATTTGGAAAAAAAAAAATAGAGTTCTGAATAGTGATTTTTAAGAGAATGTGTGATTAAAAAGTAAGAAGTTTTTTTGAATTTACGTACAAAATCTTTTATTGTGTAAATATATGGTTAAAAATGAATATGTAAATTGTTTTTTTTTCAAAATAACGGTTTTCAAACTAGGGCTAGGAGACACTATCTAACTACCAATTTTGCGACTTAAGAGCTCCCACTCACTAATCCACTTGAAAATGTACACGCACTAATTTCTGTTTGTTCAAGCTTCAATCAAATTCACCACTACCAACTACACATCTTAGAAAATTCAATTTGGCTTTGTGGTTCTAAAATAAACAACCATTTTAAAATGAACTATACAAAAATTGTAACATATCATAAAAGGACCTTCGTTCAACCCATAAAAATTATTACTAAAATAAGAAACTCATTATTGGGCTGGTTTGCCTTGTAAGTAAATTAATTATATTATATAGTGTTTGGTCCCAACATGGCTACTCACTCTATGTATGTTTTGTGTGTATTATGAGTTAGGATTTTACCCAAATCTTAAGAAATCTTTATTGCATATCATGTAACCTAATATTGCGAAGGTATTGAATATTATTTAAAATGAAATTATTAGAGTTCCAATCTTTTTTTTTTTTTTGACCTAATCAAAAGAATAAAAAAATACCAAGTTTAGTATTTACTAAAGAAAGTTGATTTTGGATTATCATTAAACCCTTTCAAGGAGCGGTTAATATGCAAGCATAAAATCTTTATAAACATAAAGTTTCAAGGTATGGAATCTCAAAAGATGCAAAAAAAAAAAATGACATTATTATGATAGTATAAAATGGAGTGGTAATTTACGAGAAGAAATCAAAATTCAATATTGTTCTATGATGGAGTGACCGACTATCTATCTACCAAAAAAGAATAAGTAACTAAAAAAATAACATATTAGTGGTGGCATATACACACATTTTGTGGACCATTAATATAAATCACACCTGTAATTATTATCTATACATTTTGTGGAAATTACTACTATTCATCTTTATAAGTTATTTATAAATTTGCAAAGTAGATGCTTATACATGGGCTAATGTCATTCAGCATCACTTAACTCCTAGAGAAATTTTAATTAGATTATTAGTTTGTCACAATTGAGCCGCTAAACTTTATTTAATTTCAAACTTCACTAATTTGTCACATTTCGTCACCCATCATCTTCCAAACTGACAAAAACTACTATTTCTGCGGTCTCAGAAATCTTCAACATAATCATTATGTGACACTAGATATAAAAATCATCAAACGATGGTTATTACAATGTCTTTATATAAAAAAAAAAAAATTTAAAAGCCGTGTTTTTTTCAATATTTTTATGACGTAACCTAGTGGTAAATCAAATGTCATACAATGATTATGTTGAAATCAAATGCGACATGACTACTAATTAGCAATTTTCAGAAACTTGGTAGTAACTGAGTGATGATTGAAACTAAATTAAAGTTAGTGATCCAAGTTGAAACTAAATTGAAGTTTAAAGACTTTATACAAATGAAGATTTAGTAACCCAGTTGAGATTTCGCTGAAGGTTGGCTGTAGATGAAATTTAGCATTTTACACACACACACACACACACACACACATTTATATTTCATATATGCTGGCTCCGCCTATATAATTACCCTACTCCAACACCTTCTTCCCCTTTCTTTCTACAGTTTAGAGTGAGAGATTGAAATGATCAAATTAAGGTCAAAGAGGTTCTCAAGAAGCAGCTCTAAGCTAGGGACCGGTGGCGCCAGCCATGGCGGAGGTGGCAAGTCGTGTGAAATGATGGCCAATGAGATCAAATGGGAACTACGTCCTAGATGTATGCTTGTTCAAAAGAGAGAATGTAAAAAAAGTGACAAGAAAGGGATCATCGCAGTTAGAGTCTCTATTGTCTCACAGTGGCATGACATATCGGTTCAAGCAACTTCAACATTTGGTAAGCGAGCTCGACTAGATAATACTTCTTTTTCTACTAAACATGGCATTATTGTTTCAGTAGTCATTAATGCATAAGGAAACTCGTTTTCAATTTTCTGATTTAAAATTATCATTATGAAAACGACTTGATTTTTTTTCTTATTCTTTATTTTCAGGAGAATTGAAGATTCTATTATCATTATTAACAAATTTGGAACCCAAAGAGCAAAGGCTATTGTTTAAAGGCAAAGAAAGGGAGAATCATGAATACTTGCACATGGTTGGTGTTAGAGACGAAGACAAGATTTTGTTGTTAAAAGATCCAGCCATCAAAGAGAGAAAACTCCTCTAATTGACCGGAGGCCAAGTTGTTCAATCACCTCATTGCACCATTAGTGTCTAATCAACTCTAAGTAATCAAACGCTTTAGAGAATTTCCTTTTTAATATTAACTAACCACGAAAATGTTGACTATTTAATTCGTAAGATGTTAAATTAGATAAAACTAAGTTGTACTATTCAGTTCTATCGGAACGTGCAAATGATGACCAATTGCTTGTCAACTTGACTATGCTAGGGATTTTTATTCTTATTTATTTATTTTTTGGTGTTTTGGTACTAAAAACCCTTTTCGGTAGGGCTTATGTATTAATTATTAAATGTAAGCTGATGAATACCCAAGTCCTTTTGATTGGATTGTTATGATTATAAATTGTTGATGCCATCTTTTTTTTTCATATATATATATTTTTTTTTTATGCTTTCATCATACATATAAATAAATTCACGCGTGCACTATATAATCAAATAAAGATAAATTGAAAGGATTGAGAGTACGTAAAAAAAATTTTCAATTGCATTGCTTATAAGTAGATGAAAAGTAAACCATCTAAGACAACCTAGTTTTCTGAACATTGATAAATTATGAATATTGTCAAAATTGCATCCAAATGTCAGAGTCAACTGCAAGTCGATTTCTGGTTTTTTTTCATTTGAACAATCCCTAGTTTTTTCATTGTCAAAAGTAGATCAGACTGAAGATCTACTATCCATCGATTTTATGACTTGTTCATTGAACCATCTAAGATAACCTAATTTTCGGAATATTGATAAATAATGGATATTATCAAAATCAGATCAGATTGTTGATGATCAATCACAGGTCAATTTCTTGCTTCTTCAATCAAACCATCTAAAAATGGTTTTCCCAACATTAATAAATAATGGCTATTGTCAAAGTTTGGTAAGACGGTTAGGTCAATCATAGATCGATTTTTATTTTCTGATCCAGCCATCAAGAGAGTGAAGTTTTCGAAACATCAATAAATAAATAAATACTAATGTCAAAATTATATCAGACAAGCAAGTAAACTGAAAAAAAAAAAAAAAA
>CAIGRP010091783.1:0-11020 GCA_903798385.1 Fraxinus cuspidata | reverse complement strand
TATGCACAAATAGAATTTTCCTAAATAAATAAAAAAAAAAAAAAAAATGTAAAAATTATAAAAGAAAAGCAAGTAAACTGAAAAAAAAAAAAAAAAGAAAAAAAGAAAAAAAAAAAAAAGAACCTGGCAAAAATGCAACTAGTATATTTAAGAAAAAAAATTAATACTATTGATAGTGAATATAACTAGTAGTCGTCAGGCATACATGTAATAATTTGTTATTTGATTTACGAGACATTAAAAAACTATTATTTTAATGCATCAAATAACAATATTTTAGTTAAAATCACTTGGGGCCTTTTTTAAAGTTTGCATTTCAAGAAATCAGAATGATAGTTTATATATATACAAAAGTTAGATGATAATACAATATTTTGATATTAAATAACAATATTATAAAAGTCAATTAATTATATACCCAAAACTCAAACCCCTAATATTCATTTCCTTCATCCTTTTCAATCAATGGTCTCTCTACTCTACCTCTTCTTCTCTCTACCTTATCATCGCCGCCATATGCCTAGACGCCTGAGCAGCAATGCACGAGGCATGCACCACTGCCAATGGGGCTTCTCTATGCAGCGTTGCAAGCAGAAGCCGCTCGCAACATCAACGAGGCTTCTCTACTACAGCGTCGCACACAGTACTATCATCGCCGAATAATTTGTGTTCAAATTGTATGGATTTGTGACCTTAATATATTTAATTAATAATATATTTTTTAATTAATAATTTCATAAATAAAATTTAATAATATCTAAACCTTTTAAATTTAAAAATTATTTCTTAGTTTCGAAATAAGTCAAGTTAAACTCTTATATATCAATTTTTCTCTTATTTTTACATGAATAACATTATTTTAAAAAAAAGGTTGTTAAAGTACTTAATAAACCATTTAGCTCATGCCCAAAATTGCATGTTCACCTTCAAGCCCCTTGATTGAGTCACATTCTTTAAATGTTTTTTTTTTTTCAAACTCATTTTTAATCACGCAATTTTTTGATAAAATAATTTGCACGTAAATTCAACTGAAGAATGTTCTTATGAATTATGGCTAGTATCAGGTATATAAGTAGTGATTTTATATCCAGAGATTAACGAACTTTGACAATTATACGTAAGGCAAAGTTTGATTTTTTTTTTTGATAGTAGTGAAAAAGTTAACAAATAAGTTACTATTACTATCACCCCACAGAACCGTACATGAGATTTTCGACTACCAATGGAGCCTAATTCATTGAATTTCACCATCCGAATTCTGCTACTACTTACCATTTTGTCTTCTGTTAACTCATTCATTTTGTCTTCCAATTGATTGTATTGTAAAATTACAGTGCAATAGAGTAGAAAAATTGGACAGGATAATTTGCTTAATCAATAATAGACTCATTAATTAAAATGTTAATCATTATTTCCCCAAAACACATTTGGGGAAAACGGAGAGATTTGAAGAACTAGGTTAACATATACCTCAGTAGAAAATTAAGAAATAAAATTCAACCACCTTTCACTCCCCTTGGTTCAACCAGCCAACTTAACTCTGTCTCCATCAGATGCCTTGTTTCCCAATTCATAGCTCCAACATATGCACAAACCTTTAGAAACAGCAAAGCCACTTTTTCTGCATCTAAGTAGCAGAATTCATCACCAAACTGTATAAAAATCTTCGTTTCTCTAGTACGTTGGACTAAACATCACCAGATAAAACTATGGCGGCAAAGTTACAAAATTGGTTCTTAACATGTTGCAAGAGTAGCACGTTTGTTCTCAACCTTTCACTACGGTTGCACAAAAAGTTGTTGAAAGCGGTCAAATCTCTTGATTAAATCGTCATATGACCCTCGTAACTCTATGTAGCTAGATTTGTTTCACAACTTATTCAAACTAATACCTATCTAAGCCATTTCATGAATCAAAAAATGACCAATTAACCAACCAACAAAACTACTTGTTACAACACGTGCTGTTTCCATATTTAGATGATTTGTGTCATTGGGACTAAATATGCAACTATAATTAAAGGTTCAGGATTAACTTTCTTATTTTTTTAAAAGTTCTACTCTAGAAATAGGCCGAGGACCCATGCATCAATTTCCGTAAGACTAAAGATCATAGTTGTCCTGTACTCGTGTATAGTCAAGCATACCAAACATGTAGTTGAGGGTTAAGTAATCAGTACCTTTTCACAATAGTCATAAGAATCGCTTGGTTGAGATACAGTCTGTGATGGTGGTGCAGCAGTTCCCGTGGCTTTCTTTTCATCTCTAGCCTTGGCAAATATGACTGTAAATCCATCAGCAGAGGCAGGATTGTTTACATCCCATTCCCCAAATTTCGGCAATGGCCGACCTTTGTCTTGCTGCATATAAACATGGTATTTTACAAAATTAAAATTACCAAATGAAACTAATATAACACATACGGCAGCGATTATCTTCTTACTTCATATGGCACTAATGTTAGTTGAGGCATGACACTTCAGGTAGCATTTCCCCTAAAGAATTTCTATCAATGTCTTGTATCATGTTTATCAATTCATTGGCTACGATCACGGTTGGACAGTGAAAGTAAGACTTATTGAGGGGTATTATTATGGAGGTTGTAAGAATAGAATGGAGAATTGCATTTTTGTTATATATGTATTCTCGCCATTATTCCTAATAGATGATAGATCTAACTTATAAAAATATCTTCTAATTTCAACAATAATTCTACATATTATACATTTCTATATACACTATCCCAATTTTTCTACATACACTACATTAATTTTTGACAATAATTCTTCAATCGATGTATTAAGTACATTATTCACCAAACCAATGTGTTCTTATATAGAGCTTTACCTATTGTATATCATGAGAGAGAGGAGCCACAAGTCTAGCATCAATTTCTTGAATAACTTAATTCACATGCTTCAGCCGAATTCTTTGGGTATGTTTCTCAACCTTATTTTATTGTTTCTACATAATTGCAATTTTCCAGCTACAAATATAAATAAATAGGGAAAAAAAAACTTCCATATTAGCATCAAAACCATGAATTAATCTAGAAAAATTCAACTCTAAAAAGACATCACGAGTTCTCAAGTTTATTTCTCAATTATTCCCACCAACCCTTCATGCCAATGACATATAAAAGCAAAAAGTATAACATTGAAGTTTCAGAAAGGTTGATGAATTTCAAATTTTACATCATTTTGGATATTGTACCACGTGACATCGCATGATTGGACACTTCACAAGTTTTCCAACTCTATGCTTTTTGAACTTTCACACAATGTACAACAAGATGTCAAAATTCTTTCAAATCAATCATGCCATATGTAATCCTTTTTCACATCATTTCACTCGTAGCAGATATTACATAAATGCTACTCATGTAACCAAATATGAAATATGATGAATGAAATTTTTAAATAATCCATAAAATAGACTTTAAACTCATATAATCCAGTTAATTTCCAATATTCTGGTGGTGTTAATTAGGTTTTTTATTCAAATAAAAATAATTATAAAAGATTTCATTCGAAAATCTTCATTTCTAACTTCTAAATTTACTTCTGGATGCAAAAATGCATAATTTATTGTAAAAATTCCTCTGATATAAATTCCAACAATGATTTCATTCCACGACAATCATCTCATAATCAAACAACAATTCAGTCATTACATAATCGGATTGCTATATAAATAAACAAATAAAATCGATCATCAGCAAATAAATAAACAAAAACGGAAAAACTTACCGACGCCATTCTCAGAATACAGGTCTGGCGCTCTGATGGATGAGAAAAATGAATACTTTAGAGGGAGAGGGGGCCATCGGTATTCAGAGCGAAAGTTTAGGAGGGATAGGGGTAGGAATTAATTCTAAAAATAGATTGAGACAAATTTTGTATTAGATTGAAATGATGATATTGCCACCATTCATATTCAACTTTTAAAATACCATCAATTTTTTCAATCAATCACATCTTGTCAATACTTATTACGGGAATTGATATATCATACAAAATATCATTATTATGATAATAATGTGTCTTATTCTTGGTACTAAATTATTCTCTTTTCTAACTTTTTTCATGCATTACTTTTCATAAAATATTTTGAATATTAGAAATTAGGATTTTAATAAATTATATTTTATTTGTTGGACGTGTTATTTTATTTTAGAAAGAATAAAACTCTTTTTGAGTTCCTTTATTATTGTAGGCTATCTCTATTTACATTTACAATTTTTATATACACGTCCACTTCTAAATGATAATTATATCTTATTTAACTTTATATAAATTTATCTAAATAGACATATATAAAATTAAATAAAAATATATCGTTCTAAATTCATCCACTCGTTCATTTTCAATAAATTCTTTTGAACCTTTTTATATTATTTTAAAATTTGTGTTTAATTAAAATTCTAATAATCATAAAATATCCTATTTCACTAAAATCATAAAACTCAAATAATCATCAAATATAATTTTTAACTGAATTCATAACAACGATGAAAGAGATACTATCAAAGGATTTTTGTTTTAGACTAAAAGATGAAGTTGTGATTTGATTATAGATTTACTATGTAGGCAGAGGCAGCACTAAAGATGCGCGACTTGAGCGACCGCATAGTGTCACATCATTGTAGAGGCGCCAAAAAAAATTTGATTATTTGTGTGTGTGTGTGTGTGTGTATTTATAACATTTATTAATTTTAAAATTTAAAATTTTAATTATTATGTTAAGTTAAAGAGCACAATGTTTATGAAAAATGAGTTAAAAAATAGTCAAATGATGATTTTTATTTAATATTAATGTATTTCTTATTCTTAATTACATATCATATCAAGACATTTTTATTAAAACAAAGAAAATGATTCAGATGGCTTAGAATCCTTCATAACTAATTTCGATGTGTTGTGCTTAACTATTTTCATTTATGGATTATTTATTTATTAATTGTATACATTTGACTTGATGTGATATGGAATTGCATAAGATATTAAAACTAAGAATAATACAATTTTGAAGAGTTTGCTCAATTTTAGCAATTTGAAGCTCTTTTGAATTAATATCATTTTAAATATTTCATGCAGATGCAGATACACTATTTTGATAATCAATTTCTTCATTAGTTTCTTGAATAAAGTTTGACATATTATTGTTATTATTACTATTTGAACAACTACTTTTACTAAATCAATTTGACATAAAAGACATAACTAAATAGTATTAAGAAAACAGTAATCTTACTATTGAAAACAGAATGTTTTAGATATATATAAGTACAATTGAATGTGGAATGACTAAATGGAGTATTATAATATTCTTTTGAAATATTATAATATTAAATATTGGATAACCATATAATGCAATCACAATTTAATAAAAATTTTGAGGGTGTATTAAAATAATTGTTTGCAGCTATATATATATTGTTAGGAAATAAGGTCAAGATTATATGTTTTAATATGAAGTAGTAAGAAAAACTAGAAAAACACAAAAAATTTGATAGAAATTCCTCATAATATAGAGAAAAAATACAAAGATATTGTATCTACAATGTTTTTCAACTCTTTAACTCTATTCAAAGCCATAACTTATATATACTGAATTCAAAAGAATATGTTTTAGATGGAAAGAAGATAAAAAACTGTGGGAGAAAACGAAAATAAAACTTTCCTGAATAATACTGCCTCTCGAGCGGCAACCTCGTGCGAGGCGAACGATGCTTGAGCGATAGGTCAGCGATAAGCAGGTGATAACGCAGCGCTCAAGCGCCGTGATTTGGGTCCAGATTAATTACAAATACCTTATATTCCGCCTAAGCACCCGGATTGGCGCTCGATGCCCAATCTATGTCCTAAACCTTCCAAACCATATTTTCACTTCAACAAATCTCCGAACATCCAACGAAATTTAGGTCACATATTAACAAATCACCACCTCGACACAAATTTCACTACAGTAAACAAATCTTAAATTTTTTTCACTTGGAAACAAATTCTACTGCAAGGAATAGACCAATTGCTCTTCAACAAAAAATCTCCTCATTTTCCACAAGTCTAACTAGGATAAACTCAGCACTGCTCAGCAAGATTATCTCGAGTACCAAACTGTTTGAATTATCACCACGAGCAACAAAATCACAAATAATTCAACAATAATTACCAAACAAGGCAATTACATACCCCTGCAATAGAATCAACACAACAAACTGTTTCCGTTGAAGGTTATTTGTTAGACTCAATACCCCCAACCACATTTAAAACATAGGCCACTAAATCAGCTTCATTGTACCTTTGTGGTGGCCTAATATCTTTGCTAGGTTTGTCTCTAATAATTAAATACTGAGGCACCATTGGTGATGGTCGCAAAGCGATATTATCAACTTTTGAATTTTTCAATGTAGACTCCAAATTGAACTCCAACGGTACATTATCATATAGAATATTCACCAAAGTTCCTAATTTTTGCTGTTTGGTCTCCAATTTCTGTCGTTTGAAACTATTTCATTAACAAATCCCGATTATGACACATATGAAAAACTATATCAAGAATCTAATACTTGTCAGGTTTGAAGTCGCCATTAGAAAGAACCAAAAGTTCTCCATCACTATAGTTGTTTTATGCAATATCGATTTCACCTGAAGTTTTTGGTTGCTTTCCATATTGATTTATAGTCTTTTTCTCTATTTTGCAACTTATAACAATCCCTTTTTATGTGCCCATTTTTCTTTCATTAATTACAAATTTTATTACTGGAATTAGACTTCAAATTGCCCCTCTCATAACTATCACGGACAAAAGACCTTCTCATTGAGCCTTATATCCAACAAAATGCTTCATCTTCTCACTTGAAAATAGAGCATTATATAATTTTTCAACAATAAGAGTATCACAATTTTATAATATTTGCCTGTAGATGACATATATAAAACGGGCTATGAACACAACAAAATCAATCCTAAATTTTTTTCATAATATTTAATCTCCAAGGTTTCTAAAATAGTGAAAATTTCTTTAAAATAGTTAGGTGAACTACAATTGATATGCCTTATGTCATATGATGAGAATACAAACGCTACTGATTAGACTATTTTTCATGCATAATTGCTCCAACTTTAACCATAATGTAGCTTCGGTTTTCTCCTTCAAAATGCCATGAAAAATATAATTCGAAAGATGAAGATGAATTTGTGATAGTGCATTTCGTTCCTTATATTGTACTACTCGCATCTTCACATGCCATAACGAAATATAGTGCATCGTCCAAAAATGGAATATCATACTTCATAGTTGCTATTATAAGAACAAATCCTCGAACAAATTACACATTAAGCTTTGATACCACATATTAGGAAATAATGACGAAATTTTAGTTATATATTAACATATTGTAAATAATTAAGTTAACAAAACTTTCAATAATTTACTACCAAAGAATTGTGTATGCTAATTATTATTAAACTAAACATATTAAATTGCAACTAATGATAAATTATAAGTATTTTTTGTTCTTAAAGACATTTTATGACCTGTTTGACATGACTTTTAAAAAGTCAAAATGAGGTTTTGAGATTCAAAAGTTACTTTTGGATTCATTTGATTAATTTTATAAAAATATTTTTTTTTTAGTTATAAGGGTTTTTAGAGAAAATCGAGCCACTTTGACTTCCTCTAAAATTAGTTGCAAAAAAAGTTATTTCAGAAATTAGTTTTAGAACACTAATTTAGTATATTAGCTTAATTTTTTTATAAGATACGACTAAAATATAGGGACAATAAAATTATTTGACCAACCTCAAATCCCCACTCTGTTTAGTAATTGGACACGATGGGGAATATGTCCCCTACTCCAAACCCCATCCCAATTTTGCCCCGAACACTATCTTATTACTCTATTTTGTTTAACATTTTACAATTTAAATGGTATTTAAAATAATAAAAAATTTAAAGAAAAAATGTAAATGAGGCAGTGAACTAAGATATCCTCGCTCTGGTTGATCTCAGTTGCCATCTCTACTAAATAATAGTCAATAATAAATACGATATTTAAAAATAAAAATTGGGAGCTAGTATGATTTTCTAAATGTGAGCAATGCTCATATGGTATCGTAATTGTAAAGTTAAGAGCGTCTCTATTATTATTTCATTAATTTAGCCCTTATTTAGTGAAGATTAAGAATCAGATATTTAGTACATTTGATAAAAATTGATAAAATATGTTATTGAAAAATTGTGGATTCCATAAAATATTTTATTAAAATTAATTTATTGCATTTGATTTCGAAAAATCAAAATAACAAAAAAAGAATATTTACAGTCAACATGTAAAACACAAATGTTAACATCTATTTAACATTTGACTTTTCAATGTCTTAGAACGCATATCAAGAATGCTCACCGCTAGCCAACCACGTCCCTTCAATTCTCCCCAAGCAATTGTTGCCCGTCTCACATCATTAAAACATGTTTGGCTAGCTTAAAGATCTTATAAGTAGATTTTACTAAATTTTATGCGTAGCCAAACATACGAGATACCAAAAAAAATTTTCTGATTAGCTCTCTCTTTCTCTCTCTACGAGCATCAAATATCAATGGCAACTGGTTTGCTCCGGCGAGCGATAACTAGTAGCCCGGCGACGGTGCGGGCGGCGAGAATAATCCTGAACCGGGCCCACGCGTCGGAAGCCCAGGCCCAGCAGGTGGAGCCGAAGGGGAAGTCTACCAGCAACCCGAAAACCTTCCAAATTTACAGGTGGAACCCGGACAGCCCGCAGAAGCCTGAGCTGCAGAATTTCGAGATTGATCTCAAGGAGTGCGGGCCTATGGTTCTGGACGCCCTAATCAAGATCAAGAACGAGATCGACCCGACCCTGACCTTCCGCCGCTCCTGTCGTGAGGGTATCTGCGGTTCGTGCGCTATGAACATTGACGGTAGAAATGGGCTTGCTTGCTTGACCAAGATCCCATCTGGGCCGCCAACTATGATTACCCCCTTGCCACACATGTTTGTGATTAAGGATCTAGTGGTTGATATGACCAATTTTTACAACCAGTATAAGTCGATTGAACCGTGGCTGAAGAGGAAGAGTCCTCCGGAGACGCCAGGGAAGGAAATTTTGCAGAGCAAGGAGGATAGGAAGAAGCTTGATGGTATGTATGAATGCATTTTGTGCGCCTGCTGTAGCACATCCTGTCCTAGCTACTGGTGGAATCCTGAGTCTTATCTCGGCCCGGCTGCCCTACTCCACGCCAATAGGTAACTTTTTTTCCTCATATATTTTGTGTTTTACTAATTTTTGCTGATTTTTAATAGTTAAAAATTGAAATATTGTGAAATTAACTTGATATGAAGTGAGTTCGTAAGCAGGGCTTTTATGTTACACACAAATCATATTGGTGATAAATATAAATAGTCTGTTCCTAGATGTATTTAAGCAATGGAAAGCAATGAAAGAATGGGTTGTGGTCTACAGATAATTATTTAATTCTCTTAATACATTGCCAAAATGGGTGAAATACATTTATGCTAAGTATAATTATAAAGCAAAAAAGAAACTATAATGATAAAGTTCTTTGGCGAACAGTAGTAAGAGAGGCCTTTTTTTTCTGGAAGAGAATTGACAAAAAAATGTTACATCGATGCTGTGTACTGGTAAAGTATAACTTGGTTGAATATAACTCAGTCCATTTGAATTTTCATGTTAAAAAACGTACATGTTTTAAGATTTGTTAACATTTAAATCTTGTCGAAGCATATAGTTGGAATTTTTTTTTTTTCGATTTGCACGAAGCTTGTGTATGGTCTTAGCTTATTGAGGAATTTGAAAGAGAAGCATATGGATATTGCTACAAATAAACCTCTGAACCCGAAAATCGATAACAAAGATAAAGATGCATTTGTCTTAGTTGTATTAGACTAGTTTGAGAATTAGATGGTAGAACCACACAAACGTCATTCTTGCACCTTGATTGAAGGACCCTGTGATCTGTGGGAAATGGAGTAAAGTTAAGAGAATGTACGCACATGAAGGGGATAATTGCTGATCGGCTAAGTCCTTTTGCGTTGTCAAGCTGGAGATTAGAGGTCTGCGTTAGCGCAACATTTGTGTTGTTTTGTTATTTCAGTTTTAACTTTCAATGTCCTACTTAATATGTGTGGACACCTTTAGAAATGGAAATGAGTCTACGTCATTTCATGAGGACTATGAGAAGTTATGGGAAAGAGTATGTTACAACATCTCTAATTCGTGAATGTAATATTATTAAAACTACTATTAATTAATGAATTGAACTGATGCGTGGTATAATTTATAAATTATCATACAGTTTTTTCTTAAAAGCCTGACGGTGGCCAGTTTCTGATTTTAATTTTAGGAGGATCTTTATAATAGCTTGCAAGTAGCAATCATTATCAATGACCCATAATGACTCATATTACCTTACTCTACGTCGCAGAATAATACATTGTACATGTCCGACACTTAAGTCCATACCCAAGTTTGATATGTATACCAAAAATGGAGCAACCAATATTGTGTTTTTATTTACCCCTAATTTACTGATATCTTTCTCCCTCTAAATTTACGTGTAACGATGGCAGAGATTAGAGGATACTGGATTTCCCACTCTTGGAGGAATGTAGTGTGTTATGTTTATGTTTTACCAAACAAACTGGGATTTAGTTATTACTCGTGGCAGGCAAGTGCTTGCTTGACAAAAATAGAACACTGTTATAAAATGAATAATTACGTTGCGGACTTTCAAGAACATACCTAAAATATTTCAGCTGTAATAAATATGGGTTGGCATCTACATTCCACTTAAAATGATCTTATGTAATTGTGTACATGACGGTATCATAGTGATGTAGAACGGGGAAGAATTAAGAAGCAAGAAGAAGAAGGGGGAGGGGAATAAGAGAGAAGAAGAGGGGAAGAGAGAAAACGCGGCAGCCGTCAAACGTAATTTTATTCAATCAATTCATCAACTGTCTAAATTACAATGTAAAAACC
>CAIGRP010091780.1:41412-58429 GCA_903798385.1 Fraxinus cuspidata | reverse complement strand
ATATGTTAATTTTCGTATTACTCAACTTTAGACTGGTCGTCTTGAATAAGATAACGCAGCAAATCCTCTATAATCGATGCAAATGGTTCGACCAAGTTCAACTATTCCAAACGCAGCCCTACGCCGTGTTTGGTTTGGAACATAAAGATTCAGAGAGAGAATATTCTTAAGCCGAAATGGTGCAAAGGGCATGATGGTCATTTGCTCGTGTAAAAGATTACGGGTCAACGTTCCTCGATGGCGGCAGAGGAAAAGGAAAGTCGGTAATAATTGTGGCATTCAGTCTCTCTCTAAAACATGTTATTAGAAATAAACAAAGAACCCTTCAAGAATTCGAGATTGCAGAAGTGCCCGCATACTTCATTTATTTATTATTATGGACCAATATTTTTCTCTAACGTTGTGTTGCTTCTTCTAGCACTAGTAATATAGTTCATGTTTGTCTCTTCTTCTTTCAAAACCCTTTTTTCTATATATTTATTTTCAATCACACAATAAAATATTCTATAAGTAAATCCATTTTTTCTACTTTTTAACCACACATTCTCCAAAAATGTACTATTCAAAACAATTTTTTCCAAAAAATGGCCACAAAACGAGGGTTATACACTAAACATTTGTTTGAAGAATAAAAACCTATTTGGTATAGATTTTTTAAATGAAAATAATTTTTCAGAGGTTGTAAGGTTGAAAAGTAGGAGAAGTTGTGGGTCCCATAGAATATACGATTGTAAGTTTGGAAAAAATGATTTTACAAAATTATGTGTCAGACAAGCCTTGAGAGATTTTTGAAATAGAAAACACAATTTGCTAGTGTACCAAAAGTCTAGTTTAACACAATTAGCTCGTGTCAAGATCGTCCCTAAAGGAACCACTATAATTGTGATGAAGAGGACTAAAAATATGTAAAAATAAAAAAATAAAAATTAACATATATTAACTTCATAGTCTTTGCAATGCTCCTTGCGAAGAAAAAAGTAGACCACACAAACCTATTCAAAATCGAATGTACCAATCTAGCACGTCTTTTGTTAGTTATACTTCTAGATGTAATATATCATGCTTGCTATTCGATTTGCAAGATAGCAACTTTTAAAAATACAATAATATGATGAGAAACAATTTATATAACACCCGATCCCATCACGTACAAGCCCCTCATATTAGAGAAGGAATTGAAAGATACAAATGTTAAGTTAAAATCAAAATACTAAATTTTGAAATACCATCCCAACAAAATGTAAGTCTTTCCATTTATCCCACTGCACATTTTAATTTCCTTTATAATTTATATAGACTAGGGTGCTCATGGTTGGCATACTTTTTTAAGTTCACATTCTATGTTAACTAAATTGTTAGCAACAAATGATTTGCACCATAATTGTTATTAGACCCGATCCGAACAACAACTTAGCTAGAGTACTGGGTTATTGATCAGTGGTCGAATTGCTGAGTTATTGATCATAGTGGTGGGTCACTACTTAGAAAAAATAAATTTATAAAGTATCATATTTTTTTTTTTACAAGACAAAATTAAAGTTTTATTAATTATTTTTATATTTATAAATTATTGATATTATAAACTTCTTGTTAGTATAATATTAACATTTAATTTTAGGGTCCGTTTGATTGTAAGGGTGAAAAATGGGTGGAAAGAAAATGAATTTCAGGGAAAGTAATTGCCTAGAACTCGTTTTCCAGATAGTTGTTAATTAAGTGTGTTTGATTGGTATAATTTTTCACCCAAAATTTTTTTGAAAATTTGGATTTTTTTGTTCACGTTTGGCTTTATTTCACATGAAAATTGTTCGTTAAAGTGAATTTTTTTTTTTACAATTGGTTATGAAATTTGTTACCATTGCAAAAAAGTAAAAAAAAAAAATTTGCTCGAAAACTATTTTTCACCATTTTTCATCAAAGTTTAGTGTTCGTTTAACTTCATTTTAAACGGAAATTGTCAATTAAAGTGAAATTTTTTTTTTTTTTAATTTATTTAAATATTTCATAGTATAAAATTTTTTTACAAGACAAAATTAAAGTTTTATTAATTATTTTTATATTTATAAATTATTGATATTATAAACTTCTTGTTAGTATAATATTAACATTTAATTTTAGGGTCCGTTTGATTGTAATTGTGGAAAATATGTGGAAATAAAATGAATTTCAGGGAAAGTAATTGCCTAGAACTCTTTTTCCAGATAATTGTTAATTAAGTGTGTTTGATTGGTATAATTTTCCACCTAGAAGTTTTTTAAAAATTTGGATCTTTTTGTTCACGTTTGGCTTTATTTCAAATGAAAATTTTTCGTTAAAGTGAATTTTTTTTTTTTTTTTTACAATTGGTTATGAAATTTGTTACTATTGCAAAAAAGTAAAAAAAAAAAAATTGCTTGAAAACTATTTTTCACCATTTTTTTATCGAAATTTAGTGTTCGTTTAACTTCATTTTACATGGAAATTGTCCATTAAAGTGAAATTTTTTTTAACAATTGGCTATGAAATTTATTCCCATTGCCAAAAAAAAAAAAAAATTTTTTTTTAGTGAAATGCAGTGTTCTATAAAGGTGTTTAGGTGCAAAGTTCAAAATTGTCGTCTAATTAGGCTTTACACTTTTTTGCTCTTAGGCTTGCTTATGCCCATAAAAATTTGAAGTTTAGCCTTACTGCTTAGACACACCTTACTTTTTAGAACGCTGGTAAAATGTTAAAACTATAATTTTTTACAAAATATTTTAAGATTACAATTAACTGTAACATAAATGACAACGTCTTATTTGACTAAATGCAAGTCTTCAAGATTGCAGATTTCATTTTTCAAAACCGCGTAAAGTATACCCCTAGATTTGTTCGAAAACTATTTTTCACCATTTTTCATCAAAGTTTAGTGTTCGTTTAACTTCATTTTATATGGAAATTGTCCATTAAAGTGAAATTTTTTTTAACAATTGGCCATGAAATTTATTTCCATTGCCAAATGCAGTGTTCTATAAAGGTGTTTAGGTGCAAAGTTCAAAATTGTCGTCTAATTAGGCTTTACACTTTTTTACTCTTAGGCTTGCTTATTCCCATAAAAATTTGAAGTTTAGCCTTACTGCTTAGACACACCTTACTTTTGAGAACGCTGGTAAAATGTTAAAACTATAATTTTTTACAAAATATTTTAAGATAACAATTGACAGTAACATAAATGACAACGTCTTATTTGACTAAATGCAAGTCTTCAAGATTGCCGATTTCATTTTTCAAAATCGCGTAAAGTATACCCCTAGATTTGCAAAAAATTATCTATTAACTCAAAATTTGATCTGGTTAGTGGTTGTCCCATCAACTTAGACAATCCAGCCTTGGTCAAGGGCTTGGGTTGCCGATTTTTCGATCTGTTCAATCAAAACATGCCGAATTGTATAACTATATTGCACACTTAATAATCTCCATTATAATAAATTATAAATTACTATTCTTATTTTCTCTTTTACTAGGAAAAATGAATTCAAGAATCAATGTTTAATACATTCACATCTTTATTATATTATGACTCTTTTTTATGTAGATTTTTTAATAATATATTTTTGTGAAAATTGATATTTTTAGAAAATGTGTGGTTAAAAAATATGAAAAAAATTATGAGTTCACATGCAAAATTACTTTATTAGAAGAATATGTTATTGAAATTAATTAATAAAATGAGTTTTATAGCCCCTGTTTGAGCTACATTAAAATTTTTATTCTAATTTTTCTACTCATTTTCAACCATACATTTTTGAATAAAATAATAATTTCCATAACATCAATAACTTTTCTTTCTTTTTTAACCACACATTCTCCATCAATCTACCATTCCAAAATACATACTTCTAAAATAACGTGGCTCAAACACACCCATATAATTTGTATCCAACAGAGGCGAAATGTATCTATCTTGCCCTTTTAAATTTTAAAATCAACTCTATTTCTCAAACCAAACTCCAATTATTTTCATATAGAGAACCCATCAACTTAGGAATCAATTGTGACTTTTCAAGACTTCATAGGCTCAAGTGCAATTCAAGTTAAAAATAAGGGTTGGGACTATGAATATAAAAGGTTAGCCGAAAAAAGGCAATAGAAAATGGAAATGCTTTGAGAAGTGGAAAAATGAAAGTGACGCCTATTTTGGAATGATGTGAACGTCACGTCCTCTATCTCCGTAGATGCATAAATAAAGTAAGTACTAAAAACAATAAAGAAATCTTTTTTAAAACTATAACCGGGACCCTTGAATTTTATGCAGAGACTTTTAAATGGGGAAGAAATATCTAGATTTAAATCAAGTATATGATTTAGTTAATCTCTCAAGAAATCATTTATTAGTCAAAAAGATCAAATCTTTCAGCAGCTGGTTTTTCTCAGTCGTTTAAGCAGTCTTTAGTTTTCTGTGTCCTGGTTTTTTCTTCCCTTTTTTTTTCTGTCCTTTTTGGAGGTTTTTGTGAAAAGGGTTTATGGGGGTTGGTGTTCTTGATTATTAAAAGGTGTGTATTTTGCGTGTTCGATCTATCTTATAATAGTTTCTGGGTAAGGAGGGTTTCGAGCATTAATTTTCTTTCAGTTTTTGGGCCTTCTTGGTTTGTTTTTTAAGATTTTTGATTCTGAGAATCCGAGGAGGTGATGGTGATTTATGGGTAGTACAACGGTTAAAGCTGGTGCTAAGGTTAATAGAAGTGTGACTGCTGGGAAACCAAGCTTCATCATCTCTTCGACGCCAGTTTCTAATCACATGTAACTTTCTTTACAATTTTTTTCATACCTTGAATATTTGCTCAGTCTCCAGTTACAAATTGAACTTTTTCTCATTTTCATTTACGAAGTTTTGCAATATTTCCCCTTGTAATTATTATAATTTGAGGTTGACTGATAAAAAGAATAGAAAGAATCATGACTTCTACGTGAAATCTTGAATGTCAAATCGCCCATATATGTATTTATATTTAGAAGATGTATTTCCTATTTTCGCCATTTTAGATTTCACAAACGCCAAACTTTTCAGTGATTTAGTCCAGGATCGCGCTGCAAGAATTTGTAAAAAAAAATCTTACAACAATCTTACTATAACTGATAAAATTTTGAGTTATGCAGATTACTATTATGTTAACTGTTAGGTAGTTTAATTGTGGCATGCAGGCAAGCAGAAGCGAAAACAATGCAATCTTCACAAGCTAATGATTTTGGGGTCCTTGAGCAATATCTTGGATTCCAGATTGGAGATGCTGCTAATGTCAGTCACAGTATGTTTCATAAATCTTGGCTTTGTCTATGTTAGTTCTGATTTTCATGTTCTTTGTTCAGTGTTCTATATTCATTTAGCATTGAAAGTTTCCACAATTTACAAAAAATAACATTTTGAGTTGTTGATTAATCGTTGATGGATGTGAATTACGAAGCATATGTTGACAGAAAATGAAGGGTAGACTGAACCTTGATAGTGAAATAGTGAACTAAGCTCTAATTAGATGAAATCTACATTGTCACCTGTATTCTTATCTTTCTAAACATTACCATAGCATTTCCAAAAGGTCATGGCGAGTTTAAATCTTGATCTAGGCAGACTTATTCCATATTGTGTCAAATCTTTAGGAGAGTGAAGTATAATATTTTTGCAAGGTAATTTAGTACTAAAGTTTGATGACATAAACTCAGGCCAAGAAGGGCAAGACAAAATGGTATGGGAAGGGGTGGGAGGGGAGGAAGCAATAAATTGGTCTAACTGGAACCGTGAAAGCTCATGTTCTTGCACTTAACATAAGCATGATTTTGAATTCCAACGGAATAACTTTCATATGCAAACATGCTACTAGACAATTCTTATGTTGTTAGTCTCTTCTGGTACATTTGTGTTCTCAATGTAGAGAAATGAGGTACAGGACTCTCCTAGTTTAGACCATCTATTTAAATTATAGGTATGTACTGTTGCTATGAATCTAAAACCTTGACATGAATAGTCTATAAAGAGGTATTTTCGCATGCCCAGTGAGTGCATTTTTTCCCGAGTTGAGTTGGATTGACCAAGTCTCATTCCTGTTGTGATTTGTTCTCTCGTTTTATATCATCTGAACTGGTTATCCTAATATAGGTCCAGTGTTTAATCCAACTATAACTAGCCAATTGGTGGGTCCTAATCTCACATTTAATAAGGTAATTTGTCTTCTCTTTACCGTTAATGTTTCTCTTTCTTTGATTTGAATATTATTGTCGGTTTCTGATTCCTTATTACTCTGGGTTATTTAGTCTCTTGCTTCTACCAGTACAAGTTTTTCCCCTTCTCTTCTGGGGTCTCAAGCAATACAGTCACATCTGAATCCAGTTTCTGTATCTGGGGCTCAACATGAGAACTGGGAAGAGTCCAACAGGGCAGAATCCAGCTCCCGTACAGATACTTCAACTGATGTGGATCCAGATGAAAAAAATCAACAGGTATTCTCTCTTTCAACTCGTGCTGTTCCTTTCTTTGGCTTCTAAGAGTGCATTTTAGTACGCCTTTTCACTTTAGTCACAAAACTTTCATAATTGAAGTTATTGCATCTCAGTTTATGCTACTTCACTCAAATATGAAAGACCTTGGCTGAAAAAATGGTTGGAGAATTGAATTTATACATGCAAAGATTTCTCATTGCACTATTTTTTGATGAACGGGTTTCTTCCTTGCACAGTTTGAAATGGGTCAATCCACTGCTGCTACAGCCTCTGGTTCCAGTGACAGATCAAAAGAAAAAAGCCTCGATCAGAAGGTCGCATCTTTAAACTAGTCTCTTGTAAGTTCAAGGTCAATGTGTTTATTGTCTTTCTTATGTTATATTATGATGTTCAGACACTTCGAAGACTTGCCCAAAATCGTGAAGCTGCTAGGAAAAGCCGACTGAGGAAAAAAGTAAGGTGTCTGCATTGTTATTTAAGTTTCGACTGGTATTCTTCATGTTTAATCTGTTCTTTTGCGAGGGACAAAATAATGTTATAGCATTGATGAGAACCTTGAATTAAATGATTATTATTTTTTTACTTTGCAGGCCTATGTACAGCAGCTAGAGAATAGCCGTCTGAAGCTAAGCCAACTAGAGCAGGAGCTGCAGCGGGCACGTCAACAGGTTCGATTAAATGGATGCACTATACATATTTTTGTTTCCTTTTGGACTTTATTCCCAACGAACTTGACAATTACATTATTTTTCAGAAGTATTTTGTATTTCTTTAGTAAATTTAGTTATTGTTTGATGTAGGGTATATTCATCTCAAGCACAGGAGACCAATCTCATTCTGGAAGTGGCAATGGTATGGTATTTTTTAATGTATACTCTTGATTGTTCTTTTTTTTTCTGAAACTTAGATGATAAAACCAGAGTGAAGAGAAAAAATGATTTTTCAAATCATTACAGTCGACATAAATTAGCTGCAATACTATTGTAGACAGTCTAGTTTTTTGAAGTAGAATTCAATGGCTTTGCTCAAGTCCATAACATACATGGATGCTTGAGGTGCTGATTTCATCATTTTATTCCAATTTCATGTCCACACAAATTTTAATATCAGAAAATTCTAGGTTAGGTCCACGTACTTTTTCTTTTGTTGATTTCGAATCTTTCCAATGGATTTGATTGGTATAGTGGGAAATGGGGTTTTTTTGGTGATAAAGACTTGTCTCCTAGAAAAAACTCATCCCGCATGCTAATCAGATGAAGAAGTTCTTGACAGGGAATGGTTGTACTTGGACATGGAAAATTATATAAAATTTTACGGACAATTGCGCAACTGACTGTCCATGTTTTAGCCGTTACCTTTTATTTCTGGGCATTAAATATTCATGACAAACAACAGTTAAAGTTATTATGCTTAATGTTGTGAATTGATCAGTTTGTTTTCTTTTATTTTCTCTTATTTATTTGCTTTATTTTTTGGGCTATTTTGTAATTATTTATCTTTTATTATACAGGGGCCTTGGCGTTTGACGCGGAATATGGAAGGTGGTTGGAAGAGCAAACCAAACTGATTAATGAGCTGAGGACAACAGTCAATTCACATGCAAGTGACACGGAACTTCGTACTATTGTGGACAATGTGACTACACATTTCAATGAAATTTTCAGGTTGAAAGGGAATGCAGCCAAGGCAGATGTATTCCACATCTTGTCAGGAATGTGGAAAACACCTGCAGAAAGGTGCTTTATGTGGATTGGTGGTTTTCGTCCAACTGAACTTCTCAAGGTGTCTTTTTAATTGTATACTGCTTTCTTTTGCCAGTTTGTTCTTTTTTTTTGTCCCACTTCATCGATATATCACTACTTCTGTCGAGATGTCCATTGGAACTAAATCTTTTGCAACCATATTAAGTTAATATTAATTCTTGTCTACCTTTCACTTCTTGAGATCCATTTCTCGTGAAATAGTGTTTCTTTAAGTAGGCAAGTCCTAACCATCTGGCCTATCCTTTCCTTAATCTAGCCTCAAATGGTGTCACTACCATTCAATATTTTCATACATCCATATCAACATCCTTAGTTTTTCTACATTTATCTTATGAACATGTCCTCCTGCAATCTCCCATCTACCATCAGATCGAATTACTGGTCTAACAATTGTTAGTTTGAACTTGTTTCTTTTTAACTTTATATCCATTTTCCAATCGCTTTAGGATTTATTTACATTTATCTATGTTTGTAAGAAAAGCATAGTATCTATACATCAATATTAAGAGTAATTTGGTTTTTGGGCTGGCATTTTGAATGTTAGGTTCCAACTTTTTTGTGCTAACTAGACCCTAATGATGTTAGGCTACTGTTAGAAATAAAACGATACCAATTTGCGCCGATACCGAATATAATAATATGACAATATGAAAAATAGATTAACCAAGAACACAAGATTTACGTGGTAAAAATATACCATGGGCAGGAGAGTAGAATTTTATTAATGCAAATTATTGTGTAGAATGTAAAGATTAATTCAATATGTGTTGAACACCACATATGTATATAGTACTAAGATCCCTAACACATGAGGAATATAATACAATGAAGGGTTTAATATAAGGTGAAGTCCCAATACAATGGGTAAAATTAATAATGGATATATGGGAAGGAATAGGAATTAAACATTGTCCAAAACGCGAACAGAATATTCCTCAGACAAGACCTCTGCTCAAGCAGCGATCTTGGCGGGCGTAGAGTGGTGGCCGGCCGCTCTAGCGGCTGCCTCGCGGTAAGTGAGCACTGGTGCTCCTATTTTTTGAGCGCTTGAGCGGGATCAAGGTGCCAAGCGAGCGCCGTTTGCTTCTCCAATTGCAAGTTGGACTCCTTCAAGACCTCTTCAAGTCTTCTACCAACTCTCAAATTGAATTCCAACTTAAATTCTCAACTTGACTTTTAAGTAGAATTCTTAAATAGTCTTCCAAAATGAATTTGGGTCACACCCTAATTCTAACATATACTGTTTGTTTTCAAGATTTTACACTGTTATTGTTACATGATTCGTAGGTTTGTTGTATAAGGCATCAATAATAGATCTTTCCCTTGGACGTATCTTTAATTTGTGCATTAGGTAACCAATTAGTTTTTTTTAACTAATATATTATAAAGATTTTCCCACTGATGAAGAAATTTATGACTCAAAAAGAATTTTGATATATGTATCCAAGGCAATATTTAAACGCTTTCACAACTTCTCTGTTTTCTGTTTTTTGATTGGCATTCAATCCCAATGCAGCTTATTGTGAATCAAATGGAGCCATGGACAGAGCAACAATTAGCACGGATCTATAATTTGCAGCAATTATCACATCAAGCTGAAGATGCTCTTTCACAAGGTATGGATGCACTACAGCAGTCTCTAGCGGAAACATTGGCCAATGGATCATCTGTACCTGAAGGGTCAAATGTTGCTAATTATATGGGTCAGATGGCAATGGCCATGGGGAAATTGGGGACGCTTGACGATTTTCTGCATCAGGTAATATATCCTTTTCAATGAGTCGGCCGTACTTGTTCTCATTCCCTTTGTGCATTGCTTTTTTTTTGTTTGTATTTTGTAATCGATTATTTATAAAAGAAAGTAGATGATGTAACTTGATCCTACACCTAATTAGTAGTGATTAGTCGTGATTTTCCGAACTGCTTGTGTTTTTCATATAGTATATGCAGGTGTGAAACAGGCCGGGCCACCGGCTGGGATCTTCAGGCTCGTGTGCTCATCTAATTTAGTAACTTCCATGAGAGCTTCGACTTATCTGAGTTTTCCTTTGCTTGTCAACAGGGAAAGGACATTTTTCGTTTCTTGCATAGATATAGGTCATTGTGTAAATCTTCACGTCTTGCATAAAATTAAATGGCATTTTGAAGCAAAATATGTAGGAGTTATGATAAAAGTTGCGTAACTGAGTTTTTCTTTCTTGACATTGAGTAGGCAGACAACTTGAGGCAACAAACGTTACAGCAAATGCATCGTATCTTGACAGTCAGACAATCAGCGCGTGCGGTTCTCTTGTTACACGATTATTTTTCAAGGCTTCGAGCCCTGAGTTCTCTATGGCTTGCAAGGCCACGCGAGTGATTAGCAGAAGATTGACACTAAGAAATGAAGATAAAGGAGAATATGCATTACCATTCCGTATGGGATGAATTCTATGCAACCAATGGCCAATGCCCGAGCCTGCAGTCCTTGTAAAATGCAGTAAGGTGGTTTCTTCCCTGTTAGTACATGTAAAATGAGTTTAGTAGTTAGATGTTTTATGCTATTTCTGTGTAACTGTGTTCAGGAGAGAAGGAATCAATAGCATAATTGTGTTGTTTTTTACTAGAGCCTAGGAGGGAAAATATCAGTCGAGTAGTGATAGTCATGTGTAAAGATATTTGATCCCAATAATATAACGCAAGGAAAGTTTATTTAGGTGTTGCAATATTTTTTTCCCGTCCCTCGTCTCGATGATGTATAACTGCATGCTGTGTATTTGACAAATTTCATTAGTTGAGGAAGGTACTCTTTCATGGTGGAAATAAAGTTAGCTTCTTAAACTATAAATGCTTCATTTATGTGGTTCACAAACTTAAGTTGTATAGGCTACAGTATGGAACTTTACTTTGTTGGTTAAATATTCTGTTGGATAATACTTTAATCTCTTAACCAAAATAAGATGCACCAAAGATAATATTGTTGCTTACTCGAACATACGACGCTTTATGATCGTGAAAGTGTCTGAAGGACAGTTTCGAATGTTGCTGGTCTAAGCGATTTCTATATGGAACTCTTTGGCCAATAAATTCCTTAGATTCGTTATAAGTATATAGCGGGGTGGTCATTGTGCTTTTCTTGATTTTCTGGATTTTATGGGCTTGGTTGGTAGCTTGTGAAAACTTTTGGAATTGCATTTTTGAGCTTATCCTTTTCTTTTTTTTATCTAGTTTTGTCTGATTACTTGGTCTTTTGAACCTTCTGCTTGTCTTTCTTGGATGGAAATATGGTGCACCAGTCCTCAAAATTTCCAAAATATAGCGCACACGATTCCTCAATCTTGTTTTTCTGGCTTTTTCGAACTTTCATTTTCAATGCAAGCTGGTCCACTCTGAATAATAACTGTCAATTTTCACAAGTGAAATCATGTATTCACTTGGGATGTCTGGTGGTTATGATTTGAGTCATGTACTATTACACCCAAATCTAGATGGTGCAGTGCATCTTTGGTAAGTTCTTCACCAAACGATAAGAGTTTGTTAAGAATTAAAAACTTAATGAGTAATATAAAATCATGACAGCCCTGTGTTTACAAGAGAATTAAAATGAGGGCAAAATCGAAATTCTAAGTGCGAAATTCTTAAATTATTCTTAATGAAATTTTGGTTCGAGAGATTTGGCTCATGCATCCCCGGCGGAGGCTTCCTTCACGTCTTTCAAGCTTTTTGGCAACTGTACTTGAAGGTCGATTTGAATACGGAATTTACAGAGACAATAATTGAGATTCATAACTTAATAATCTTCCACATTTTATACTCATCAGTGACTGATGAAGCATTCACAATTTGGACATTGATAGAAAACTGCAACTTATTACAGTCGATTGTTGCAAGACTGAATTTGCTGCTGTTGAAGTTTCGTACCAACATGTTTTATCTTCTTCACTATATACATAGAAGTATAAAATACAGTTTAATTTAACGTAATAAATATGTAAATCGAATAGGATATAATCATTCATCCCTCAATAATACAATGACAAATGTAGGAGTGGCAATCGGATCGAGCAGCTCGTCGTCTTGCACGTTCGGCTCGTCTAAACTCAGTCCATGAGCTACTCGGGCTTGGAAGAGTCCAAGCGCGAGCCGAGCCCAAAAAAATTGGACGATTGTTCGGGCGAGCGGCTTGTGGTGGGAGGAAAATCAAATAGATGTGCGGACCCACGAGGCAAATTCAGGAGATAGCTTCACGCTTTGTCTTTTAAGGCATCGCATTCCACCGCATGTGCATTCCTACGCTTTCTTCTATTAAATTCCCCACTCCCCATGTGCTCTTGTCCCGCTTTTGCTTTCTCCCTTCGCCAACCATCTAGATCCCATCATCTTTTTGCAATTTTCATTCTCGACTCCACACACCCACCCCACCCCACCCTACCCTACCCTACCCCTACTTGCCATGATGCCCACACACACTAATTTTGATCTTCAAATACTAACATTAATTAATCACATGCAATTATAAATCCAATCTTCTAAGCCTTTAAAACTTTATTGGGTTTCTCTTTTTAAATAATTGGTCTCTAAGCTTATGAAATTCTTTAAATTGAGAAAAATAGTCTTTACTTGATTTAGCAAATACAAGACTCGTGTCAACCCAATAACAATATAGACATAAATCACTCAAATTGATATTTGTTTAAAAATAAACGAGAGTTAACTGAAAGATTTACAACACTCGTATGAAACTCAAAAGAGTGTTGTGAAATTAAAATTATAAGTCGAATATGCATTTTTTAAAATTGTAAATGTCATCTAATTTCAGACAATTTGCCACACAAACGATCTATTAGACATCTTAAAAAGTATTTTCAATAGACTCGTTATTATCCTCGTTTTCTATATTTTAGAGTCAAATCTCTTTTCGAAATTTCTAATACGATCTCTATCTTCTGAACATAAAGATTAGATTTGACCTCCAAATATAGCTCTATACAATGCTTTATTTATTATTACATAATTTTCCATAGATTTACTTGATTTCTACATAATGAAAAGAGGGGGAAATAACTAAATATGGGAAATGCAAAATAATGAACAAATATTGAGATTGTTTTTGAAGTTGGGTAAAAAACTTGACTCTTCATTTTTAAAATTTCTTAAGATACTCCTTAAAGAACATTATTGGAGATGCTCTTTAACATTTATTTTATATACATGAATATTTTGATTTAAACGCGGCGCTTTGTAATTTTCTCATTTATGTTAAAAATGAAGTTTGTTGATTGAATTGACACATTTTAAAAAAAATTGGGGATCAACAGAGTTTTAACACAACTTTTATTTGTGACATAATAAATAATTTTATGAAAAGAGAAAAAGGTTTCATATATAAAATTAACAAAAAAAAAAAAAATTTAGTCCATATTTGGTGGTCTTTTTTTTTTGAAAAATAAATAGTAATTTTTTGAAGAATGTGTTCCTAAAAAGTGGCAAAAAATTTTGAATTTACGTGTAGAATATTTTATTGTTTGAATGTGTAGTTGAAAATAAGTACGCAGAAAGTAAAATTTTAAAAAGATGAGAGACAAAAGTGGGCTTATAAAAATATTGCTTGATGCAGACTTTTTAGACTATATTTTAAGAAAAATAATTTTTTTTTAAAGAACGCATGGTTAAAAATTAGGAAAAAAATTTGGATCGACATACAAAATTATTTTGTTTGAAAAATATATATTGTTGAAAATGAATTTAAAAAAAAAAAAAAAATTTAAAGTCTCTCTATCAACCTGACAGAGGCTGAGAATGAGAGCACTCCAACTCCAACAATGCTAGATAAAATACCCAATAGTGCTCATATGCCTAATGACACTGAAGTTGAGATGTTTAGAAAACCTACGACACCTGCCCCCAACAATCTCTAATAATTTATGAAAAATTGGTTGGTCTTGATTAGATGACTCGGAAAGCAGATTATTTATTTTAAAAAATGAATAGTTTACTTATGAATTGGATACACTGTTTCACCAAGACATGAAATTTTCGAAAAAGAGTAGTATTGAGAATTATTAAAAATAATTAAGTACTCCCAATTCGATTTTTGTTCTTATTCGTGTATGTGGTTGGCTTGGACATATTCTATTTTAAACAAGGAAAATTTGCAGTTGGGATTCCAAAACTTTCAAAAATCATGTTCAGTGTTGTTTCAAACCTTTAAATCGTAGCAATCACGTCGTAGAATCTTTCAATAAATGTATGGTAGAAGGGGATCTTGAAGGTTTCATTCTAAGGCAAGTTGTTGATCAAAATATCATCATTTGATATGCATTTAACAATTGTATAGAAGGGCAAAGTAATCAATAACATTTAATTAATTAAAATAATTTAAAAGAAAAATAGAAAACAAGAAAAAGAATACAATCATCTTCTTCGCCACCTCCCCCAAACCATCACATGCACATCTTCCATTGTCGACATCCGCCACGTACCTCAAACTTAACGGCCCAACCTACCACAATTCCTCCCATGATGGATGAGAGCTACATTGTCCGCTTGATACTTCAAATCCGATTCAAGACTGGCGAAGACAAGCTTCAACATCAATAACTTCCCACCAAACAGTTGAGCTCAAGGGTAGGACTGGGAAAAAATCAACCCAAATCGAATCGACAAATCCAACCCAACCCAAAACTCAAATCGACTGATTTTGGTTGGTTTTTAAGTTCGATTGGGTTGATTCGAGTTGAAAAATCAAATTTGAAATCGAGTTAGGGTGGATCTCGGGTTATGAATTAAAATCCAACACAATCCAATCTAATGAATTAAAAAAATTTAATACCTAAAATGAAAAACATAAATAGACACACTAGTAATTAAAGTAGAAAGACTTAAAATATACAAATGTCAATTTTTTACATAGGTTGGCTGACATGAATAGTATGTACATATGTAAAGTTTTTTGACGATAAATTGAAACTTAAGGACATGATGATGATATAAATTAATCCCAAAAAAAATTGTAAAAAAATACTCTATATTTTCAAACTTATTTATACATTATGGTTTCCAAGTGGTTTTAAACTTTAAAAAATTGTCCAAATTCAACAAAAAGGTAACCAGATTCAACTTGAAATAGGCCGTTGATTAGTTTGGATTGAGTTGGGTTAGATTTAAGCACATATTTGAGTTGATTTTAGATCAAATTGATCATGTTGAGTTGGATTTGAGTTAAAAAATAACACAACCCAAACCACCCTCAACCCTAGTCGAGGCTACGTCGAGGGGAAGACTTTTGTCGAGAGAAATGAAAAGTCTAAAAGATTGAAAACTCGGTACCTTTTTAATCTTAGGTCAAGTTCAATTCACTTTTTCAATTCGAAATATATCAACAATGACTACAATATTCCCAGAGGAAATAAGTAGGGTACTTGCAGAGCTTGAAACATGCATAAGATATATCATAAACGGAAGAATCGTGCTACACATACAATATTGACTTACAACATCTTATTTGACATAATCATATCTATCAATTTTTAAAAAAATTATTTTTACATCACATGCTATGATTTTGACATATGGTTGTCAACCAATATTGTACACTTAGATTTATTTTAAGTGGAAACCTTATCAAGGGTGCAAATATTCAGGTTGACTCGAAGGGTACAAATCTCCCATTTTGCCAAAGGCGCAACCTAGAAAGTTGGAACACGCCTCGAGATTGGCAACAATATTCGGCGCTAAAGACTTGAATTTGAGAGAGGTTAAGCCCTTGTTTGACAATAATTCTTTCTCATTCTTTTTTTATAATACTCATTTTAACCACATATTCTTACAATAAAATAATTTTTACGTAAACCAAAAATTTACCATTCAAAAATCCATTCTTCTCAAAAAAAAAAAAAAATCTTTCAAACAGGGGCTAAATTTGGGGAAGAAAGTAACTGTGGGGTGCAGTGGAGATGTGGCGGAGTTTCAATCGGTGGCGATTTCGTTGGCTGTGTGGGATTAGGGTTGGATGGAATAGAGAAGATGAATGTTTTTAAATTTTAAATTTCTCTTTTTATTTATTTTTTATTTATTTTAATTAATTAAATGTTAAAAGACCACTAATCCTATATTAAAATGAGTTAAATTAAGGTTTGATTTTCTGTCATATTTTTTTGGATTGAAATTGTTAGAGATCTTCTGACATTTGTTTATTGAAAGGTTTACGACATAGCTGCCACGACTTAAGAGTTCGGACCGTACTACACATTTTTGGAAGGTTTAAAAATCGACCGCAAATTTTCTTTTTAACAAATTTTCTTTTTGTGGTGTCCATTCTGCATATGCAACGGTAAATTGGGGCTACTTTCGTACATGGACCACACAAATGGTGTGTGCGGTGACCGTTAATCAAATGTGGCCGTTGGATATCAAATTATCATGGAGGGAAAGACTTGATAAAATGTTAAACTTGTCTCATATAAGTGTCCGTTTGATTGTAAATGTGGAATTTGAGTGAAAAGAAAATGAATTATAGAGAATTGAATTGTTTAGAATTTGTTTTATTGAGAATTGTAATTAATTGTGTTTGATTGGTATAATTTTTCACCTGAAAATGTTGAAAGTTTGGTATCCGTTTGACTTTGTTTTTCATGGAAGTTGTCCATTAAACTGATAATTTTTTTTATCATTGAGTCTAGAATTTTTTCCAATTGTAAAAAAGAAAAATAAAAAAATTACCATACCGAATAACATTCATTTGACTTTATTTTTTGCATGGAAATTGTTAATAAAAGTGATAAATTTTTTTACCATTGTATCTAGAATTTTTTCTTCCAATTGGC
>CAIGRP010091780.1:0-41264 GCA_903798385.1 Fraxinus cuspidata | reverse complement strand
TTTAGCAAAAAAAAAAAAAAAAACAGCAAGTTGGAAAACCATTTCCCACACAAACCATGGGAAAAAGAATTTCACAAAAACCAAGAAATTGTGTACGGGAGTGAAAACCATGAAAAACAATTTTAGGAAAAATTTTGCAATTAAACAAGCAAAAATTTGGAAAATGGAAAACAAGTGGTTACAAATTTTCTTCTTTTAAAACGTGTGCAGGCTCACGGTACTAGGTGTTCTGCGTTACAGCTAATAATAATCTCAAGGAATACAAAAAATTTAATTAATCTCATTTAAACCCCGCCTAAACCCCCTGTAATCTTCTTCTATATAAACGCAAACCCAGCCATCTTCTCTCTCTCTATCTACAGCAAAACTGACAGTGATCTTTCATTCTCTCTCTATATATACTTACACTTCAAATCTCAATTGTTTATATATATATATATACACGCACATAGAGACAGGGAACAGCAATTCATATAATTCATCGCAATCTCCAAAAAAATTGGGATTCTGTGAGCGTGTTTAGTGATCGAATGGGGAGTTATTATAACGGCGGTGGAAATACGGAACAGCAGCAAAGGCAGACGTTATCGACTCCGTTGAAGGCGAAGAAGAAGTCATCGGCGGCTTTATATCAAGCTGGTTCGGAGGTGGATGATATTGTTACCCTCTTACATGGCTCCGATCCGGTGCGTGTGGAGCTCACTCGCCTTGAGAATGAAGTCCGAGGTCTGTTTTCTATTCGAAGGTTTTTATTTTTCTGGAATCTTTTTTTGATTTGTTTTTATTTACCGAAATTTAAATGGAGACATGCAAACTGTGAGCTATAAAAAGATTGGGGTGAAATGGTTGACGTTTAATTGGAGAATTGATATTGTTTAATTCTTAAATATACGATGGAGAATGTTCTTCAGTTTCAGTGTGAATATGCTGAAATTTGAGAAATGTTGTCATATTTTTGAGTAATTATAATGTTATCGTATTTTAAATAATGTAATTACTAGTTATTTTGAAATTTTGTTATAATGACCTGAAATAATTACATACCTTTCCTGTTAAGATTCAGATTTTAAAGTTACCTTTGGAGTTGGGATGATTTGAGTTCTTGACTTCTGTAGATATCATATATGGAGAGGATTAAATGTGTGCTGTTGAAATTCATTTTCAAAAATATTGAATCCATGGCAACTGACTTGGGACAACTGCATTTGTGTGATGGTGGTCACAGGATATAGATTTTTTTGTCTTTTTCTTTTTTTGTCTTTCCAATGGAATGAGAAAGGACGTGGAATTTGGGCAAGACTCCAAACAGATAGTGTCGTGTAGTATTGGCCTTAGAAGACAAATTTCCATCAAGAAAGGAAAGCTTCAAAAGAACAATTTGGACAGCATGTGGGAGTGCTGATGAGTCCACAATAAAACAAATTTATTGGTCCCTCTCCACTTGCCCTCATAATGGACTAGGCACATCAATTCCCATTTTAAAGAGGTGTCGTGGTTCTCTTTTCAAGCATCCTTGTATTTACTATTCTTTGAGATTTATAGCTTGGCCTTGTTTAGTATGGTGTCAGTGGCCATGGCTAGTCTTATACCATTTTTTATGGTAGACATTATTGATTCATAAAACAAATTTGTTCCCTTTCAGTTATCACCCAGGTGTGGCCTTGGAATTATGAAACTAAAATTCTAGAAAATATTAAAATTTACAACCATCTTGGGTTTGGTTGGTGGCAAAAACTTAGAAAAATGGCCTGGTTAAATATGCAGTTTTCTAATGTGTAATAATACCCTGTTCTTTGGCTATCCGTTGTTCTCAGGTGTCATAAGGCGTTTGGTTTAGGTTTTCACAACTTTGCCCATCAGATGTGGAGTGTGTGTCGAAATAAATAAAACAGAAACTGCAAAACTTATGTTGAATAAATACCAGAGATAAAAAGTTACCTACAAGAATAAGTAATTTCTTTTTTCCTTAACGCTTAGCAGTTCAACCTTCTCTTCAATGCTTTTGGTCAACTAGTTGCTTCCTCAGTTGGCCTATCTAAAGGCACATTATAATACGTTGAAGAATATTATGTTTCAGTCAATTTTTTTCTTCTTCTTCTTCTTCAGTACAATATATTTGGACTACCTCTGCCCTTACATGAATTTCGGGATGCTTTTATTATTGTAACTTTGTGGCTATTTAAGTTTTGCACTGAAATTATCTAAAGGCTGAAGTAGCAAGCAGCTCCTTGATCAAGTGGAAAGAGCCTCATGAAAAATTTTTGTTTTAATTTTGCTTTTTAGAACTAAAAGTAGAAATTTACAATTAAATAGACTTTTCATTAAAGTAAGTTTCAAAATATGCAGATAAAGACAGAGCACTGGGAGAGGCTAATGCAGAAATAAAGGCTTTGAAGTACTCTGAACGCCTTAGAGAGAAGGCAGTTGAAGAGGTACATCAATTTAAATCTCTTTGTTTACTGGTTCAAATGCTTTGAAGTGTCATTTTACTCATATTGCCTTTTGTTATTTAAATCTCCCTATTTACTTGTTGTAGCTATTTGTGTTGCGGTGAATTGATTATACGTATAAGTAAATATAGATCCAGAAAAGCTTGTTTACTATTTCTTCATGTTAATTCTCTTTCAGCTAACAGACGAGCTAAATAAAGTAGATGAAAAGCTAAAAGCCACAGAAGCTCTCCTTGAAAGCAAGGTACATGTCAGGTTGTTTAAATTTTAATGAATTGGCTTTCAATTGCTATTTTAAGTTCCTTCCCTGTGACATCTTTCTAAAATGAAAAAGCGACATCGGACTTTGAGATTTGAAATAAATGCTGATAATGTAATTTTGAGTTACTTAAAATATTTCAGAATCTAGAGAATAAGAAAATAAATGAAGAGAAAAAAGCGACTCTGGCCGCACAATATGCTGCAGAAGCCACACTTCGAAGGGTGCATGCTGCCCAGAAAGATGATGAGATGCCACCGATCGAGGCAATAATAGCACCATTGGAGGCTGAGTTGAAGCTGGCAAGGTTGGAGGTACTTATCAACTTCATGACATTTCCTTCTGCAATTTGAATGCTATGTCGAACTTTACAGCGGAGGATCAATAAACTTTTAGTTTTTCAATTAATTGCCTTGCATGAACTTATATTTTCATTAGGTAGCAAAGCTACAAGATGATAACAAAGCGCTTGATCGGCTTACTAAATCTAAAGAGGCTGCTCTACTGGAAGCAGAACGTTCAGTTCAGATGGCTTTAGCAAAAGCTTCCTTGGTTGATGATCTCCAGAACACAAACCAAGAGCTGATGAAACAGATTGAGATATGCCAGGTTACCTGTTTTAGAGCTTTTCCTGTTTAGATGAAAGCATGCAAAATAGTTAATGGCTGCTGCTCTAAATTCTTACACTACAAACATTGATTTTATTTAGGAGGAGAACAAAATATTGGACAAAATGCATAGGCAAAAGGTTTCTGAGGTTGAAAAGCTAACTCAAACTGTTCGTGAGCTCGAGGAGGCTGTTTTGGCTGGTGGCGCTGCAGCCAATGCAGTACGTGATTACCAGCGGAAAGTGCAAGAAATAAATGTACAAGGATAATTCTGGTTTTTAATACCGTACCTATTGATATGATGAACCTTTCTTAAGACGTCAAAGCTTATGCAGGAAGAGAAAAGGATTCTAGACCGTGAACTAGCTCGGGCTAAGGTTTCCGCAAATCGTGTTGCTGTTGTTGTTGCAAATGATTGGAAAGATGCCAATGACAAAGTAATGCCAGTAAAGCAGTGGCTTGAAGAAAGAAAGTTCTATCAGGCACGTTTTATCATTTTTACTTTAAATGTTCTCTGAAATTTACAATAATTAAGACTGAAAAACAACTCACACTGATGTCAAGGAACTCCAACAACGTTGAATCATCTTTTTGGTTTTGTCCCGAGATGAACTAGTGAAGAATTTAAATGTTATTAAACAAGAATTAGGTTGTTCTATAGTTATGATGAAAATCTTCTTGTAATCCATAATCCTATATGTCATAGAATTGAATAGATCGCTCGGACATTAAGTCCTACTTGCAGATAATTTAGCTTCAAGGCTTTATTGTAAAATTATTGCTTCTTGGCTAGGTTACTTTCTACATTTGCAACTTAATAATAGCACTAGAATTGAACTATCTTTCATATTACAGATTCCATTTTAGTCCTCTGTCCCATGTTTAACGACTTAGTACGTTCCAAAAATGGTGTTTTGTTTACCTGATATGATAGTTAATAAATGACATGAAGTGATTTGTAGGATCATTTGTTTTTAATGTGAAATTGCTTTAAACTAATGCAAAAGATGTGTAAGTTTCAAGAAAATGGAGGTTGAGATTGACTCAAAGACATCTATAGATGAAAGTGTAATCCAGAAATGGGTGAAGTAGAGTCAAAAGTTTCAGCCACCATCTATTCGTTTCAATTTTCTGGATAACCTTCGCAGGGAGAAATGAACCAGCTGAAAGATAAGCTGGCAATTGCAGAGCGTGCTGCTAAGTCAGAAGCACAGTTAAAGGTGAGGAAACAGATTTTTTATTCCCATAACTGTTATTTCTAATGTTCATCTGATCTAAATATCCTCTTTGTTTATTTGTTGCTTAGGAAAAATACCTATTACGATTTAAAGTTTTAGAGGAAAGGCTTAAAGCATGTCAAAATGGTACTTCCCGTGTGTCATTACGAGGAGGAAATGTAAGCAATGGGACTTCAAGAAGGCAGTCTTTTGGAGGAGCAGAAAATTTGACCAGGACATCCTCCAATGGGTTACTATCTAAAAAAGCAAATTTTCAATCTGGGTTATCCCGGACAAGTAGTGCTTATGCAATGTTACAGCAGGCAAAGAATTTGTCAAGCTCATTTGATGGTGGTAGTGGACCAGCATTAGGTGATAAGCTGGTTTCAGATGTAGACGAGAAAGATAATCAACCAAACAGTGTCATCAAAGAAACTCAAATTAATGGAAGGATTACTTCCCTGGAGAATGGGGATGAGAGTACTTCCAGTGTAAAATTGAAAATGGAAAATGAAGACTACGTTTCTGGAACATTGTACGATATGTTGCAGAAGGAGGTTTTAACTCTGCAAAAAGCTTGCCATGACAAAGATCAAAGCCTCAAAGATAAAGATGACGCAATCGAGGTTTGCTCCTGCATTCTTTGTGGTATTTTTTGTATGACCTAATCCCCTCCTATTCTTTCTGTCCTTTTGAGTGATGAGCTTTTTTGGTGTGGAAATCATTCAGGCTTTGGCAAAAAAGGTTGAAACATTGAACAAGGCAATGGAAGTTGAGGCCAAGAGAATGCGAAGAGAAGTAGCTTCCATGGAGAAGGAAGTTGCAGCGATGCGCAATGGCAAAGAACAAGATCAAAGAAACAGACGTGTTGGTTCTGTCAGAGGAGCCGTCAATGGTTCTCATTCACTTTTAGTGAGGTGAATAAGTTCAGGCTTCGACAATCTATATTATATTAACATTGTCCTAGTTTTTGATAATTGGTCTGAAAATCTTATTAGTAGTGAAGTGTACCAATAGATGTGTGCCTAGGGCTTGGTAGAAAGTTTTAGGGTTTAGAAGTTTGTGTGATTGACCAAAGAAATTAGTATTTGTAATGTCAAAATAAAAGTTCTGGTTTATATGATCACGTGACGTGAGCAATTGTGTGTTTGGCTTGTGTTTGCTTTTGGCTTTGGCTTGTCTCATTTACTACTACATGAACTGAGAAATATGTTCACGTTTGATGAAGAAAGGAACATGAAAAAGACAATGAGGTCTGAACCCTGTGAATGAACAGCCCTGTTTTTTGTTATTTTTTTGGGTTACACTTATCGGCACTTCTATTCCTAAATTCCCGAACCCCGATACTTGGTGAAGAGTACAAATAGAAAAAAGTTCATACAACGAACTCAGTATCTAACAACCAGTTTTTGCTAGTCAAACAAAAGTAGCAGCTGATGGGATGATGTGAGGAACATATTTGACAACACTTTGCCATTGTCAAATCTCTACTTCGTGCATCTATGCATCTTTAATTTGAGTACTAAATACTGATGGAATGAACTGGACAGAACCTTAGAATGCGAACTTTGCTCGAAGTCCTTTATTCCTTGAAATGATCTTTATCTATATGGTACATAAAAATAGGCCTGGAACTCATTAGCATGAATTGCTAGTTTGCTACTAATTCACTCAAAAGTATTTCCCACGTAACACCTCATTCTTACTCACAAGCAAGAACATTTTTCAAGTTTTGAGATGACATCATAGAAACTAGAAAGGTACGTACACACATACATTTATATGATCGTGGTCATGCATAACCTACCTGCATCTTAGTATCCTATCATGATTCTTGCTATTATATTATGAGTGACACTGCATTTTATGCCAAAAAAAAAAAAAGAAAAATATATGTTGTATACTGCCAGGACTACCTGGAAAAAAAAAAAAAAAAACCCTAGTAAGTATTTACTGGAAAGAGTTACTGGCTTTGTAGGAGAGATGTTAGAGGGCAAAAAGATGTTACACTGTTTATAATCCTAGGGAATATATTCTTCGCTTCAATTTATGAATGATTGTGTTCATTGTCATGAAGAACTGAATGATGACACAATTGCACTTTTACAGTAACCGTTTACATTTGCTTAATTTTTCAGGAATGGCCGGCATCCATAGGCTCCTGAGGTTTAAACTACCGTACAATGGCGATGACATCTTGTTAGTTTAGTAAGCCTTGACTGCACAGAATTTATCCCTTTCCTCTCCACTTTGTCATCTTGTTGAACATGTCTCGACCAAGTAGGCAAATTTGTAAAGCATTCTAGTTGTTTCAGGACATAATCTTCATCTTGTATATTTGGCTTAATACATATAATCCTCTCAAATATTAGTTTCGACTTTGTTTCACTAGATATTGGAGAGGTAAAAGAAAGCTCAGTGTAAGTGTGAATTATTACAGAAAGAAATTTTAAATGAAGTTATTAACTTCTTGTGTATTTGACTTTGGGATTACTTTTAAGAGCTTAACATTGTGGTCTTGTGGATTTGTGCAGTGGTGAAAATTTTTGTTCTAAGATTTGCTGAGATAATTTTTCCGCAGGTAAATTCTGCAGACGCGAGGATCAAAGTTTAGCGTGTTTCTGTTACGTTGTGTAAATTTTCTTTTCAATTCTGGAATAAGAATTTTAGGGGGAAAAGAGGAATCATCTATTTCTATCATTCTAATCCAGTAGAAAAATATTCGAAGTGTCTTTTTTGCTTTTACCCCAGCGTAGGGTGAAGGAAGCTTATGAATGATTTGTAGTAGGTTGACTCTTGTCCAAATTGAGAACTAGTGGTACAATCGAACATATATTATTCAGCATGCCATTACTGTAGCTTACAATTTAGCACAAAACTAGTGTAAAATGAAGAGTAAGATGAAGATGTGACATATATTGAAGGAGTCATTAACAAATTTGAGCCACCTAGCTTGAATTTTACGTATATGAATTTTTTTTTTTTTAATAATTCTATAACTATGTAATATTTTCTAAGAAATATTTAAGTGGCCAAATCAAATTGACTATCCTTGTATACAGTGCTTTAGCTCGAAAAAGTTTTTTAAAGAAGAAGAAATTATCGTCTGGATAAATACTTACATATTTAAATTTGACAAATAAAATGGTTCAAATATCATTGTTAAATAAACGAGATTATACCCTCAAAAGATCAACAAGATTACCACATGGTAAAAGTACTAAATTATTGAAAAAAAAAATTCAATTAATTGAAATTCTAAAATATTGATAGAAATGATAACGGAGAATAGCATTTTGGTAGATGAGTTAAAATAATCAAAATATAAACAATTTAAAAATGATTGAAATAATTACATGGAATGCATATAAAAATAGTCTTGAGTAAATAAATTAAATATAGTATAGTTGATAGTCTATTGAATAATAATTAAACTATCATCTTTCCTAACTTTCAATTTTTCAAATGAAAATAATTATTTATAATAACATTAAAATATTAAATACTATGTTATAAAAATAAAATATAAATTAAAAATATCTATCTGAAAATTGTTTTTGATTATTTTATTAAAATTATATGTGAAAAACATGTACTTAATTAAAGATTTTTAAATTTTCTTTATAAATATATCAAATAATATTTTTTTTTATTTTAGTAAATAATTAAAATTAAAATATATAAAACTTGATTGAAAACCCAACATTTCACTATTTTTTTCCATCACATATACTCGAATTTATTCATTAGCAACATTAAATCACAGTTTAGTATACATTTTTTAAAATTTCTTTTTTCAATCATACATTTTTCAAAAAAAATAATGTTATACATGAATATGTAATTAAGTTTTTCCTATTTTTTAACTTTACATTTCTTAAAAACAAAAAAGAAATTACTTTTCACAAAATAGATTCTTAAAAAAAAAAAAAAGGAAAAGCCCTGCGTATATTTACAATATAAACAGGAACTCTATCCGACCAAAGAACATTTTGAAAATGTGAGATGGGTAATTTAGGTGTTGTTATCTTTATATTTCAGTTTTATATTTTGAATTTTGTGTTTTGAGTGTCCATTTTGAGATTGTTGAAGATATGTTCTTTTTGGTATTTTAAAATTTTTTTTGAAAACACCCAAAACACGTTTTAAAATTTTTGGTTTAATTATAACTAAAAACACTCAAAACGACATGTATTTTAAACTTGTTTTCAAAAATACGTTTTCGAAAATAGGAAAGAGAACGCGTTTTCACTGTTTTGAAAAATCGAAAATACAAAATGAGTTGAAAATGGTAAAGAAATTTTTTTGTCATACTAATATTCAAACTTTCACTCGCGCCCCCTTATTCTCCAAATCAAGAAACTTCTGTGAAGAGCGAAAAAAGACAACAAAATCAAGAAACGAAAGTACACATATGACTGAATGGCTATACTTTTCAAGCCAAGTAGCTCTCTCAAACGATTGGCGTCACGTTTTCTCTCTTTCTCGGCTTCTATTCACTCTTTTAACTCCCATAATCAGCAAAGTCTTGCTCTTTCATCTTCTTTTACCCTTTCCCGCCCATCCCTTTTCCTCTACTCCAGGTATATTTAGTTTTTATTTTTAAGAGTTTAAACGTAGGTACATGAGGTTTACATTTGTGGGTTCAGTAGTTTATGTAACTTTCTTTAATGGGTATATGTGAAAATAATAAGTAGATTTTGGAAACATATAATGCAACTATATTATGGGGTAACTTCTAAGAAAATGTGGTGTCAATACAAAGAAAAAACATGTCGCTATAAAATGAAATTGAGCCAATACACAACGACTTGATGTGCAAATGGGCGATGGTTGGCGCATTTAGTCGCCAATGTTTCATTTTTGGTGATGAGATCCCATAATCAATCCTTATGGACGGATTCCATGTTTCCCACAATTATGATATTTGTAACATTCCCTTGTTTGCTTGACTATGCCATTCGTTTGTTTGGTTCCCTCACCTTAGCCTTCTTCGATCTTCCCAACATTTTTTTTAAATGTGCTAGAGCTAAAGGATGTTACCCGAGATTTGGCCAGAGCTCTTGACCTATAAGTGGTGCAATGACGTGATATATTATCGTATGTTCTGAGGTAGACATCTTTATTGTAGTAGTACACATAATTTAGCTGGGTTTTGCTAGCTAATTAAAGAGAGGACATTGCAAGTGCACGAGAAAACTCGATAGTTGCCAACCTCTAAACGTACTACACGTTCGTGCTCGAATATAGCAAAATTGTTTACATGGTACTTGTTCTGAATTGGACGGAATCCATCCGGAAGAATTGATTGTGAAGGAAAGTGATAGGTTAGGGACCTCAGCACGACAATTAAAACGTTAGAGGAACATTTGCACAGGACGAACAACGTTGAGGACTAAATGCACCAATTACCCGCAATAGTGACGTTGAGAGAGAGTCGATGGAATATCCCACAGAAGTATTCGTATCCGTTGAACTTGGAACTCTTAACAACAATGCTGCGCTACCAAAAAAGTATCAGATTTTTATTGTCCATCGATTATTATCTCTGATTCAAGGTTAGTTCTTTAAAAGTAATTATACTGTAGTCCTTTGTGCTTGAATGATATGATTATCTCAGCATATTTACTCATTTGCAATTTGCTTTTTTTTTTTTCATTTTTAAAAGTTGTTGTAATTACATTTGGGAAGTTTCTAATACAGTATAGTATTAGGATTTTCATTCCTAGGGATTGATTATTATTATTATTATTGGGCTGCTTATTATTGACCCAAATTAAAACTCCATTGGCAGATGATTGAGTGAATTATTTGAATATATATGATCGTTCTGTAGTATTATTGGCATATGATTCTGGTTTTTTATGCATGAAGTTCACACAAGAAATACCTCTGTTTTCCTTGAAATAATTATTACTTCTCAAGTCAAGAAATTTTCCATTTGGTTATTTAATTTATTTTGTAAGTTCTAGTACATGGATGTTAATTTGTTTGATGCTGAAACCAAGTGAAATTTCTTTCCCAAATTTCCCAATCCTGTTCTCTTTTCTTTCTTTTTTTAATTGAAGCTTGAGCATTTGTCGCCTGAGAGTTGGACAAAATCTAAAATTGATGTTTGCTGTTTTTAATTTCGAAAACTTTTTATCTAAGGTTTCACTTAGTAGAACAATGAAAATCGATTGCTAATGTTAAGAGATTAGATTGACCGTCAAATTTAGGACTTATAGAACAGGATAATAATTTTGTGAAATTCAAACAATTGTAATGAATTATCTATTTGCATGTAATGAATTATCTATTTGCATAATGATGTTTATCAACATCAAAATTAACAAATGGCTGGTAGAATATGAGAAATGTAGAGAAACTGTACATCTCTTTTTTAACAAACCTAAACCATTCTAAGGCATCCATTTCGGTTGCAACTTCTTTATAGGACATTGTATTCTCTGAGGTTTTTCAGAAAGGTTTCTCCAATTTTAGAGGTGTCTTTGACAAAAATGGCCGGGTATCCGATTGGAGCTTCCACCCAAGCCTCAGAATCTTGTTTGGAATATAGTTTTCCTGTCCAAACATGCTTCCATGAACAGTTTTCTCCTTCTGGAAAATAGGCCCTAACCATTTCCTTGCCTTTATCTAGAACAGGCACTACTAGGATCTCTTTGCCTACTAGAAATTGCTGATATGTTAATGTATGCACATATTCATCTTCTGGATAGTGGAGGAATAGATGGCGACAAACAGGTAGGCCCTTTTCGGAGGCTTCCTGTATAATAAACATTAATGGAGATAGTTAGATTTCTGTTCCAATTGCGTCGAGTTTGTACCATCAACATTGAAATTACCTTAACTAGTTGGATCCTGTAAAACTTCCAAGCTTTGTATATCTTGGCAAAGCGTGCGAAATGCGATAAAGTACTGTGGTTGGAGTAGAACTGGCTGTTGCTAGTTGGTTTGTTTCCCTGATCGAAATTTCAGTAATTAGCAAACAATTGTGAAATCTCGTGGCACTAAAAGAAAAGAATAATAAAATTAAAAAAGCAGAGGTACTACTATGTACAATGATGATAAGATGCCAGTTTATTTGTTGATTACAATTAGATTTGAAGTTGAATTCCCACTTTACCCTTTGAGCAGCAGCATATACAATATGCACTGAAACAAGCTCCTTGCATGATGATATTAGAATATGTGTAAATGTTTATACATTTTACAGGGCAATCTCTCGACTTACTTCATGTGTTCGGAAGACAACGGAGAATGCATTCAGCTCCATCCAACGCAAGAGCAGTTCTTCGCTCCTTTGATACTTAAAAAATGGTAAGTTCACAGAACAGTAGCCTCCAATATCACTATGATTCAAAGCATACCCTGAAAGTCCACTGCTGAGCAATCCTACCACTGCACTCTTTATCCCATCATTAGCTTGCCAACTTACCATTTGATCACCTTCCCAAAATAGGGTCGCCCATTTTGGACTATTCCTGAAACCAGCCCTCATGAAGAAAACCAGGGCCTCTTCTGGATCTTCCTTCTCCTTACCCACGAGACTACTTTTCCATTCTTCTACAAATTCCCTGTTTATTTTTGCCCATAGCTCTGGGTATCTATTATGGGCTGTAATTGGATCTTCACCTATGAAATTGTAAATCAACTTGATTACACAATGGATTTGAATGTTTGGACTAGAGTTTTGGTTATAATATGTTATAGTTGCATTTTTCTCGAGAAGATGTAAGCATTGTACACATTATTATGGGAAGCAAACAGGAGAAATTTATGAAGAGGGAAAAAGAGTTGAGATATGTAATTGAATTTTTGTAGTTGACAACGTGTTCTTTTTTTCTTTTTAACCCAAAGACTGTACGAAGGTGACAATATAAGTTTGACTTCAACCTGAATAAAGGCAGGCATCAACTGGCAGGCCTTCACCAAAATCAGCCATCCATCCCCGGACTCCACCATCCACCATTTCTTGCAAAATCTGTTTGAACCAACTTTCTGTCTGTGGATGGGTCAGATCCAGCATTCCAACATCAAAAGCTGTATTAGGAACCATATAAGGCTCTCCATTTTTCTGCTTCACTAAGATGTCTAACTTCATCGCTTCCTCAAATAGGTTTCGTTTTGCATTAGGCTTTTTGTCCATCTGCATTAATGAGTTGGAGGACCGTCATCAGACATATTATACCTGCTATTAATTATAATTGGTAATGATACAGTTGCATACCAGAGCTAAACAAGGATTGCAATATGTCATCACTTTAATATCCCGTGCACCTAGATCTTTGATTAATTGTCGCCATCCTGAATACCTATTTGAATCCACTTCCCAGTTCCACCAAAGTTGTGATCCAACAACTGTCTTCCTCTGCCCTACCCAGTCCTGCATAATGGGCATAGGATGAAATTTTTTAACCATGATCCATTGATCATTTTCCAATATTCATGATCATATTTCATCCCCCAACTTCAAGGTAAAAATAGAATGTAAAAATGACATATTGTAAATATATAGATTCTTGGTTCCAGTATATTAAAGACATCTTAATGAAATTATTCCCCTTCTATATTAACTCATAGGTTATTGTTCAACCTGCAACCAAAATGCCGATACTGGAGTTTCTTGAGCCTGCAGCTCCTTCCACATATGACGTACTGTTTCAGTGCCACCTTGCAATCCCACCACAGCACCTGATATTATCCAATCAGGAAGTTTTTGAGGTCTCCCAATGGTTTCTGTGAAGTGTTCGATAAGCTCAGTAGGTGAGTTCCCATGCAGTATTCTACCTTCAATCAAATCTCCATGTATCTACAAGAATTTCCAATCGTTGCAATAATGAGAGTGAAAATTTTGGTTCTTGAGTAAACCTTATCTGAATGGAAACTCAATATAAAGGAAATATTTCTCGTGTTCTGTTTCATGTTTTCCTCATTTGTACAGACTTTGAAAATTAGATTAATGGAGTGCTTATTCTTAGTCATACAAGGTTTTGATCTACACATACTCTTAATACCTCCAAGGATCATACCATACTAATAGACATATTAAGGTAGCCGTCGTGGAGTTTTGTATTATGCTTATAATCCTGAACACCAACTGCTATTTATGATGACCGTACAATGTATTGACGAAGATACCTGTATCTGGATGCTGTCATCTTTTGTTAGATCAAATACTGAATAGTTGTATCCTTCAAGGTAAAGTGACCTCATTTTGGATGTCATATAAAAAGGTGAAGGAGCATAAGTAGTACTTTCATCACCCCCTGCCCTGCATTTAGACAAAAGTTCATGTTAAAATGGTGATTAATTTGATCTTAAACTATTAAAGATATTTATATATAGTTTACCTGTAGCTAACCAAATTCGCTGCAAATGTGATAGGTTGATCACCTCTCCCTATGCCTTGCTCTTGAACAAATATTGGCACCCTCTTCCCCTTGAAGTCCATATGTGAGAACTGCTCACCAAAACCATAGAATTTTTCGCTTTTTTCACTAGAATATGTAATGCAGATCCTATTAAAATCAGTAACACCTTCATTTTTCATTACTACATTTTCCTCTTCTGCTGGTGAAACTGTTATAATTCCTCTCTTCCTCGAAAAATATCTACTACATCCAATTCGAAGTCTCCGAATTCGACCAACTTTTGAAGCGAAGGCTCTGTAACTATAAGTTCTTGGAGAAAGCTTTTGCCGATGTTCCATTTTTGGTTTTGCTAGTTTCACTTGGAATCCAATTTGATTGTTGTTTTTCTGATCAAACAGCATCCAGTACTTAGCATAAGTGGACGGCTGTTTTTCTATTGATTCAGAACTTTGTGTACTGTTTTTCCTTTTCTTCACACAGAAGATCTTCCCAGTAATCAGAAGAGCAGGTAACTGCATTCCTTTGTGTTGTCTTTCTTGATCCATTACATTGCTAAAAGAGGTAAAATCTTGATTATTTGCAAGTAAAACGATATCAGATGGATCAATGGTCCTGATATTATCAATAGTTTGATGATTGCATATCAAGTGGATATCTCTGTCTTTGATAACGAATGATCCTCTACTCTCTTCAATCTCTGTTTCAGCCACTGCTGCAGAAACAAAGGATCGTCCTGGAACGGTTGACCACATAGATCTTGAAGGCTGAGACTTATGGAATATACATAGAGACCCGCCATTTTTGGACGACCAATTCAACTGAAAATCCTTTCCAATGTCATAGATCTGTTCTGAAGGGACTGACTGAGAATCGAATTGAAGGTTTCCATGAATACAAGGGAGAGTTTTCGGGTTTGAAGGAAAAGGGTTGTTGAGGTGTGTATGGTGTTTCTTGGTTATTTTCAGGGACGCCATATGGGATTTTGAGAATTGAAATGAATATGCTGTCAGCTATATATACAGATTCAGAGGCATAAGATTTCTGTGTTTCATTTTCAAGATTTTATTAGTTTTCAGATGGAGGACAGGTTGCCCTTTCGGACATAATATGGGAAACTGATGAAAATGTGAAAATGGAAAGACGTGTATGAATTTACCATTCTATCCTTATTTATTGACATATATAGTAATCCAAAAGTGCTCTAGTTGTCCAATTTTGACCATTTAGAAAGAAAGATTCAAGACTTCGATTCTGGGTTCTGAACAAATTTTGAATTGGTCATATGAAACTAGAAGATGAGAATAGAACGAAAGGGGTTCACTTTATCGACTCCAAATTTATTGTGTATAGTACTTAATTTGTTATTTGTTTATCTTTATACGAGTTTAAGTGTAGAAGTTTTATGGTCTTTCAAATTGCTATTATCTGAAATCGAGAGAGAGATTAGAGTAATAATCTATAGTTGTAGTTGTGTACCCAAAACAAAAAAAAAATAAAATAAAATGCAATTTGAGTTAGCATGGCCCATTTTTCTTTGGTAGAATAGAACTAGGTGGGAGGGCACCTAGACGATTTTCTTGCAATATTCAAATGTATACTTCAAAAAATAAAATAAGCTGCTAAAACTGTGCATCAAGACGTGAATCAGGTTACATTCACTAAAATCCGTAGCATTGTACATAGAACAAAAGCAAAACTCAAATTCCTTTACAAAATGACTGAATTGTATGTGTATTCATTTGGAATTAAGTGTTTTAGATGGTACAGCATTCAATTGAAAGATTTCCCAAAATGAAATTTAAAAACTTTAGCCCTGTTTGGGTTCCATTAAAATTAAATCTTGGGGAAACAATGTGATTTTGGAATAGTGATTTTTTTGGAGAATGTGTGATTTAAAAGTAAAGAAAAATTTTGAGTTTACGTGCAATATTATTTCGTTGAAAAATGTGTTGAAAATAAGAATGAGAAAATGTATTTTTACAAAAATGAAGCCCAAATAGGGTTGTCATTTTTTGGAAAAATATTGTTTTGAATAGTGAGTTTTTAGACAATGTGTGATAAAAAAGTAAATTTTTTTTTTTGAATTTACGTGTATAATATTTTTTATTGTGTAAGCCCCCGTTTGATACACATTAAAAATCTCATTCTCATTCTTCTACTTATTTTCAACCACACATTCTTCAATAAAATAATATTTTCCATCACATCAATAACTTTTCCTTTTTTTCAACTACACATTCTCCATCAATCTACTATTTCAGAATACATTCTTTCAAAATAATATGACTCAAACACACATATGTTGTTGAAAATAAGTACGCAGAAAAAAGAGTTTTAAAATAATGTAAGGCAAACAAGGGCTTAATGTTATTGAAACATACTAGGACATGTCAATCCAGATCGAAAAAAGTGACTTATTCACTTGAATATGCAATCCTGTTTGGTTTAGCTAAAAATTGATAAAAAAATTAAGTAAAAGTTAATAATTAATTTTAACAATATATTTTATGAAATTCACAAGTTTTATCAATTTTACATTTTATCAACTTTTATCAAAATCTACTCAAACAGATGATAAACATGTCATTAGTTTCTAAATTTTGGAAGGGCCTTATAATTCTGGATTGAAAAATAGAAACATTTTGCTTGAATCTATGTTTTATAAGTAATATACAATTTTAGTAAGAGGCACAAATCTTTTGTCACCTCAAGGTGGTCAATTAAATGACTTGTTTGAACACGCGATTACTTCCATTGTGAAGTTCATTATATTTCCAGGAACCAGGCAATATTCAGAAATGGAGCTTCTTGTAATGTACATAGTCGTATATACAGTCAGATTCGTATGATTACAAACCTCTTAAATTTGATCAAATTTTCAGGCTTTTTTTCTTGATTAGAATAGTTCCGTATTGGACACTATTTAGTTTGTATGTATTGTCGTGTTGAGTCGTGAAAAGTTTCAATATATCTGGCACACAAATTGAGATAATGTCGTGCCTAAAGGGGTCGATAGGATATGTAACATGATCCTCTTTACACAACTAATCTTGCATTTTAATTTCAAAATAAATAGCTTCCGTTGAATTACTTATGTAACATGTACAACAATAAGCATCCACCATTAAAAAGTTGCTGGCGAAGTCCGTCAATGGCATCCACTTCATTTCAATTAAATCAAACTTGTATAACTTTAAACTTGACCGTTTTCCCAAAAAAAAAAAAAAAGCAAAATATTTCAGAGTAAGAGCATTTCCAATAACGATGTAAAGTATATCTAAATTGTGATTTAAATTTCCAAAGTGATCGAAATGCTTTCCAATGAAAAGATGCAAAGCAAATGCATTTTTCATTTTCCGACAGAAAATGTAAAAAAAGATTTGCAAGATGAACAGAAAGTTAAATCCTTATCTAGAAGAATAATGCTTAATGTACAGAACTATTCATGCAAGATGTTTTAAAGAGTCATATGGACGTGGGTCCCACCTGATGTAAATATTATTAAAAAAAGTGGGCCCCACATGTTTTTGTCTTCTCTGTAGCTGTACCATCGTTCTATCTCAAATGTATTCACTTGTAAGCAGATGATAGTATCCAGCATCCATAAGTTAGAACTTGAAGCATGTCCAGTTCATGAATAAATATTAGTATCATGATTTCATAGCCAATGATTTCGGGCCACAGTCGTCAATATTGCATATATAGTTGAGGATTGGTAGCTCTATTTTGTCCTTGTTTGATTGAGAGTCTGTTTGACATTCATTACTTTATTTTCTGATTTGTTACATGATCATTTTTAACCACATATTTACACAATAAAATACTCTACACGTCTATCAAAAAAATTTCTTTACTTTTTAACAACGCATTCTCCTAAAAATCACAATTCAATACTCTTTTTTCTTCAATGATAATTGTCAAACGGGCTCTAAGAATTGTTATCTCCACAACTGAGATCAAGGGTTCTAGGATGGTACCTCCATCCCCCCACTCTCTATTTAAAAACATTTTAAGCATGCCATAGAAAACTTTGTAAGCTGAGAAGGTATCCCGAAAACTTCACTTTGAAACCAATGGGATGACATTGGGAAAAGTATCTATTACTCCAGTACTGTAACTCGGTACTCACGTAGGGAACGTTTGTAGTCATGTATTTAATTATTTTCATATATGTTATGCTGCTGAAAAAAAAAAAAAATTGTAATTTAATTTTTGATCCCACATTTAAGAATGTCTTGCTGTGACATCAATTATGACACTACTTAGATAGTATAAACTGTAAAACAAGAGAAGTAAATTCGATGACAGTTGGCACTGAATCATTGATGATATTTGGTAAAGATGATTGGATAGTATAAAGCTGCAACAAATATAGAAAAAGTAAATGCTAGGCAATTGGTCCGGGTTAGATTATTTGGTCCATTTGCAAATGAATCGGTCACAAACCGCTCAGATCGTTAAATAACCATTCGAACTAGATGGGTTCATGGACTATTGGAATCGGTTCAGTGTGAACCAATTTATACCTAATTAATCCATAGAGAAATTCTTTTTCAAATTTGAAGAGAGGGAGATTCAAACCTTTGTAGCTTCTCTGGAACGTTAAATGCTTGACCATTATGATACTTGTAGAACTTTTGTGTGAACAACACATATTCAGTTCTAGTAATTTGACATAAAATAAAATATATATAACTTTTGTTTTAAAAAATATTTTTTAATTAAAATTCTAGTCTAATAATGATCCATCGATTGAACCATTGATTCCATGACACGATGATCAGATCGATTCTGATAACTATGGTAAACACTAGACAATATTGAATCCTACCATAAATATTGTTAAGGAAAAATTCACATCGAATATATCAACAAATAAGAATTTGAGTCCTCTCAACAATATTTATCTTTTAAGATGAAAAAAAGTAAATTATTATTTTTATTTACGGTTCATACTACGTACATAATATGCATTTATAATGTTTTATAATTTTTTTCCAATCAAGTTGTCTGAATATAATTTTATCCATTTTTAAAATAAACTAACTCAAGTTGGATCTTTTTAAACATAAGCTGATTAACTCAAAATAGAAAAGAAAGAAAGTTATTTAAAAATATTTTTATAAAATTAGTAAGGTCTTCAAAACTACAAATTTGAATAATGAAACTCACATTTTAAAACTACTTTTTTATTTCTTTTATTGGCCAATGGCATAAATAACGTAAAATATGATTTCCATGAATTATTTAACAAAACTTGTATAAAATTGTAATCATTAATTTGAGAAACAATTGGAAATCAATTCTTTGGAAAGCTCGATTCTACAATTTTAAGGTAATATAATTTTTTACCGTGCTAAATCAGTCTCGTGTCAAGTCTTCAAAATTCGAGATAATGCAAATTATGATTTTCATATTTATTTAATAAAGCTTGTATAATGTGCAACCTTATAAATTTGAGAAACACTCGAAAACTTTTTCTTTTGAAAGCTCTCGAACCTAGATGTTTACGTTTGAATAAGAAATACAATTAATTTGCCACAACATTAAAATATCTCAAGTTTTCCACGTGGAAATCGTTGTCCAAGAATAATCTCGTCTTGATGTATTTTTCTAAAACTTTATTACTATAATATAGCCTTTATAAACGTATGACATTAAAAAAAAAAAAAAAAACTTTCACTTGTCGATGAGTCCATAACTCAGGTCATCACATACCCAACATCATATGTCCGATCATCTAAACACCTCATCAACTCTCTTATAATCTTGGTTCCTGAAATATTGCGATTCGTGGAATGAACACACACTTGTTTAGAGAGCAAATTATGGTGCACTTGATAAACTTGATATTTTGATTGGTTTTGAGCAATTTAGAGCGTTTGATGTTGTGTTCATATTGTTTTATAGGTTAGGCAATGTTGGGATTGTTTTCACTAATAGTCACACAAACAGTAAAATACGCCTAAGAACACACACTGCAGAAATCGAAATAACACAAGAGATTGTTCACCCAATTCGGCCAAACCTAATCTGGGGGGCTTAAAGGTAAATGAGCTCGTCACTATGCAAGAAACTTCAAGAGAAAATGATACAAGTTCATATAATCAAGACTCAGATTAATGGACCACTTCTAAATTATCATCGATCCACGAACGGATCTCCCAAATCACATATTCAACACAATAATCAGAACCTCACATCCTAATCTAGTCCAAATGAAACCTAAAACTCTGAACACTGTACCAATAATACACAAGATTACAAGCTCAGTAAGGAAATAACAACACACAGAACCACGATCTAAAATGCTCAAAGAATGGAAGTGAAAAACCCTCCAAGAAAACCATTGGAATCGCCTCACAGAGAGAATATGAATCGTAACCATATGAAAGGCAGTGAATCGATTGACGGTACAGTAGACTTAGGTAATATATATACTCTCAACCTCAGCCATTGATCTAATCCAACGATCCAACTTTGTTCCAAACTAAAACAGATCCAGGTGAAGTAAAATGGGCCAATGAGATCACGCCAGGTGGACATGCCAAGTGGAAAAATGCATTTTCACTTCAAAAGAAGGGTTTAAGAACCACAACCCACAATCTTCACCTTGGTTCTGAAACCCCTCATTCTCTCATTCTCTCTAGTTGCTATAATGCATAGGACTGGTATTTTACCCTACATAATCAATCGCCCAGATACCTATAAAAGATTAACCAGTATCAATATGCAGTAAAGATAAGCAAATTCTAAACTTGTTTAAATGTAGAATTTTGGTTCCCATATCAGAAATTTTTCAAAGTATAATCTCACCACATGCAATTATCTCACGTATAAAATGGTACTTCACCTCAATATGTTTGGATCTTTCATGATACATAGGACTTTTGCATAATAGTAAACATTTTGACTCCCAAAATTCTCTTTAACCAACTTTTTTACATATTCAGCTATTGCCACATATTTTGCCTCTGTACTGGATAATGTGACAATATGTTGAAGTTGTGACTTTCATCACTATGTTAATAGTGTTTCTCATAAGAAATATGCAGTAGTAGACTTTTTTGGTCTTTATCCCCGGAAAAATTAGAGTGTACATACCATTTCAATGTTAATGGATCAGATCACTTCTCAAACACCAAACCTACTCTAATTTTCCAGCTATATATCTCAATAACCACTTTAATCCAGACCAATGAGGTTTTCCCGGATTAGATATAAACCTACTTAGAAAACTAATAGAATACGCCAAATCCGGACTAGTTGTAACCATAGAAAACATGACAGATGTTATGGCATTAGCATATGGAATGTTATTTAAATTCTGATTCAGTTTTAGGACATTGGGCTGAAGATAGGTTCATGTGGACATCAAGGGAAATATTCACATACTTAGATTCTTTCATACCAAATTTGATTATAACTTTATTTAAGTATATTTCTTGAGATATTATCAATGTATTTTCTTTCATGTTCCTAGTAATAATCATTCCCAAAATTTTCTTGACATTCCCTAAGTCTTTCATAGCAAATTTAGATTTTAGGAGATTTTTAAGCCTTAATATCTCAGCTTTGCTAGAGCTAGCTAAATATGTTCTATTCAGCACTAAAGAGAGGGAATAAAATTAATTTAGTGTTATTAATTATAAATTTAGGAAAAATTGATAAAAGTAGCTATAGAATTTGAAAAACTTTGTTGATAGTGCGGTGAAATCATTCTCTATACTTTCTCACTTTGATAAATCTCTCATATAACTTACATTGATTTAGTGAATTTGCCATCACATCTATCTGTGGAATAGTATATAAAAATATTGATTCAAAAAATTGATTTTCTAGATAAAATAGAGGCTAAAATAATTGTAGTACTCAGTAGAAATTGAATCTTAATCCTTATGAGTTTGACATCATCCCTTAATCTTATATTATAAAATTTGACACCATACATTTACGATGTAATTACGTTATACAAAACACGTAACAATAGCAACAGTGTCCCATATGACAAAGGTGATTGGCCATAACAAGTTGACGTCAATCTCAAACCAGGGTTGATCCTTACCAAGATTTCACGACGGAATTAAGCACTATGTTAGTTCTATCACCCATCTCAGAATCATAAAATTGCTCCCATATGGTGCATAAGAAGAGGGTGGAGTATATGAAGTCATGTATGAAATTGAAATGACATGTATATAAATATTTTTCAAAAAAATAAAATAAAATTATACATATATTACTAGTATAATTTCACATAGTCAAATTTCAAGATACCAAGTACATTGATCATTACTATAAAAATCAAGTTTCAAGATATAAGTACATTGATCATTTTTTAGCCACTACCCATGGGAGACTATCTCCGATAGTGAATTTCAAGATATCAAGTTAAGATGCCTTGATGGGAAAGTCTATCTCCGATAGATTTAAAGCGTCTATTAAATTTTTTTCTCGATTTCCCTTGCATTCCCTATGTTCTTGCTGGTTCTCCCATACATTTTTGACTGAGTTATTGATTCATGTACAGATCCCCCACCGAAGTACGCACCCGTCAATTTCATCGAAATGGACTACTTCCCCAGGCATTAGTGGAACTATCTTCATCACATGGTAACGACCACGTTTTCTGTAGTGTCTATGTGCAATTAATGTTTCAACCTCTTCATTTCTTCTGTAATCATCTGTCCTATTTTCGCTCTTGCAGAGTTATACAATCGCTGTCCCACCTCAACTGCCAGGAGAAGACCCCGTGGATTCACAACTGGAGGAGCCGGTACGTAGAATGACGAAATGGACAGTAAAGGAACTTCAATATTTCATGGCTACATGTGAATTGGCTATCACGGAAGGTCATCGACACGACAAGTGCTTCACAAAACCCGACTAGGACTGCATTCTATCGCTTTTCAACCAAAAGGCTAGCAAGAATGTGACAATCTCCCAATTGAGAAATCACTTGTAGCGATTGCAGCTTGATCACAAGTTGTTCGAACTACTGCGTTGCGCAGGCGTAGAATACAACCGAACTGTTGGTAATCGTGTGGTGGCTGATGACAAGTGGTGGGATCGTAAAATCAAGTTAAACAAAGATTCATTTGCGTTATGAATTTTTTCTTTGCATGTCCGTACATTCGCCTTACATGTCGATTTGCCTTATGTAGCCAGTTCTGTTGAACCAAAAGAAATGTATCTCTGCACCCATCGTCTGTCATCAAAATAATTGTTGTCCATAAACTGATTTGTAAATTCACGTCAATAGGACTGCTAGTTCAAATGTCATTCTATAGTGTATGTGTGTGTACTTTTGCTTGACGATCTGTATACAATCTGCAACGAGCACCAAAATGAAAATTGCGTCCGATCGTATACAATGTCGGTGTTAACCTCGTATCCGAAAACTGCATTTCTTTGACAGTAAATGGTTGCATGTCTGAGAGGTCATATGTATGCTGATTTGGTTTTGAGTCGTCATTTTATTATTTTGGTTTTATTGGACCACTGAAAGATGCATGAATTGTATTGTGTTGTGCACGACATGATAAATGTTGTGCTTTTCCAATACCTACATGAACAATGGTTATTTTCATTTCTGTTACGCAGGAGAACCCCAAGTATGAGAGGTTTAGAAATAAGGATGTGGGATAAATTTTCAATCGGTATAGTCGTATGTTTGGTGAGACCTTCGATTCTAGCAAGTATGCCTTTACCTCGACCAATTTGTCACAACGTGGGCTCGGCATGCACGATGATAATGCCAGTGACCAAGTAGCTGATTGATTGCCAGTACCTCTTGAAAGCAGTTCGTCCAGTGATGAACCAGAAATTATCCATTCAACTACATCTAAGTCATGATCGAGCAAGCGTAGCGGCAACAAACATAAGTCCACATCCTGTTCAGAAAAAAGGCAAAAAAAAAAAATACAGAGCACGTGCGATCTTAACTTCATTGGATCGAATGACTGACTTGTCCGCAGAACTGTAGTAGTTTACTCGGAGAAATAGTTCAAACGATCTATTGGTCGAGGACTGCATCGTGGAGATCGATGCTACTGGACATGTCGACGAGACCATTTCTTTTCATGTTCGCCTTATCGTTCCTCAGCGTTCGTGGAAACAGAGACATATGGAAGGCTGCAAAAGACGAGGGGACGAAAATGCATTGGTTGGAGTGGTCCTATGATGTTGTCTGAATGGTTGAATATTGACATTTGCTAGGTTGATCAGTTGTTTTGGTCATGTGTCATTTATTTGCAATTGCTGTGTAGTTTTCAGATCTTTTCCTACTGTTACATTATGAATTTTGTGTTAGACTGTACCAAACATTTTCTGTTGGTTTTTATATGTACTAGTGCCACAAAATCTTTTAACATACTGTTTGTGCATATTATGGCCTTCACCTTTATATCATACTAGTACTTGGGCATGTGAAATATAAGAAGGTGATCAGCGTAGGTCGCAGAATTCATTTATATCAAGCTATTTGACACAAAAGACACATTTTGCAGTCCCCTCCACAATCAAGTTTTGTTGATCATTAAAGTAATACTTTCCTTCTGCATTCTCGAAAGCACACATGTTACAATATCGTTTTCGGCGCTACAACCTTCAACCAAACTCCGATGTGTCAGATACTTCGGACGACGAAATTGTTATGCAACAACTTGAAGATGACATCAAAACGTAGCTTGGATATTGTCGCATTTCCAAAGAAATGGTTCATGACTATTTGCATCGTTCAAACAAACCAATATTTCAATTTCTTTATGTACGAAGCGAACATCTGATCATGCTATAAAATTTGTATGCATATCCATAAACATGTTTTCAAGAGTTCTGGATGTATCCACGTATGTTCACACATTTCACGTGCATGCTTCGTGACGAGTATGGTCTCCAAAGTAGTGCTCATATCGACATCTATGAACAGGTTGAAATATTTCTATGCGTCCTAGCACACGAGAAATGATACAGACAGGTGCAAACACTTTTTGGCCATTCAATGCAGACGATTAGCCACCAATTCAAAGCAGTGCTTCGAGCTATTGTCACATTTGCTAGAAATGTTATCAAACCCAACTCGCAATACAATTACGGAGCTAGGCATCATCATCCGGACCTTATTTAATATCTATTGTTCCAGGTTACGATGATGAAGCTATATCGTGAATTTGTGCCAATATATATCATTATGTCATCGTTATAATGCAACATTCGTCTGATATAGTGATGTATATTAATGTTTGATGGTGATCAGGACTGCATTGGATCAATTGATGGTACGCATGTGAGGGTCGTCTTACCGCGTCACAAGTGAGAGAATTTTAGAGAACGAAAAGGAATTCCAACAGAGAACGTGCTCACAACATGCGATTTTAACCCGTGCTTCACGTTCGTGCTTCTCGGGTATACGGGAAATTCGCACGACAGTCGTATTTTGGCGAACGCGATACATAATCCGGATATTAATTTTCTCGTTCCCACTCCTGGGAAGTACTTTTTCGTTGACTTTGGATTTGCACACCGATCGGGTTATATGGCGCCGTACAAAGGATCGGATATTCGTTATCATTTCAAGGAGTTCCGTACGATGCCGAAAGCAGACGACGAAGATTTCACGATGCACGAGAATGGTTCAATTTCTACCACTCGTCATGTAGGAATGTCATCGATAGGTAATTTGGACTATTGAAGCAGTGATGGACATTTCTTGGTCATATGCCAAGCTAATAGTTTTCAGTGCAAATAGCTGTTGTTGCGAAAATGGAGGTGCACAATTTTTTGAGGCACAACGGCAGTGTAGATGAAGCATTTCGTAGAGCAAAGCAAGAAAGTGATGACGAAGTAGAAATAGACCTCCCATCGGAGCAGGACGAAGTCGCAGCAGAAGTTGATGCAATGGCAAAGGAAGATTTAACATGGGACCAACTGTGTGATTATATGGCGCACGAACTACGATAGTGTGATATTGAGGCTAGCATATTGCAACACGAATGCTTACAGTTTCACTATTTGTCATTAAAATAAAAAAAAACGTTATTTTTCGTTGGATTGTTAGTTGTATTTTTATGATTTTGATTGATACAAAACTTGACAAATAATTCGATAATTCGAACACGTAAAAACGTAAACGGTTCCACTAAGAGGAATTGATATTTTGAAAAATTCAAACATGCAATTATGGTCAACGTCGACATAATGAAAAGAGAGTTGTAGTAAAAAATAAAAAGAATGGAAAAGACATTTCACAAGCAACTATTGCGTAAAAACCTATATGGAGGGGTTAGGTGAAATGAGGAATGAGGAATGAGGGTATTAATGGAAATGTAGAGTAGTAGGTAGAGTAATATTCTGAAAAGAGAGAATTAGAGTGTCGGACTAGGTTCCATTTTTTAAATAATTTTCCACTTTTCTTTAAATTGGTTTCGTTCACCAAAATGGCCAGCAAACAGAAGTTTAATCAAGTATTATCGAAAATAAGTTTAAATTAACAACATAAATTTCGTCATATTTAATGTTTTATAGATTGTAGTGAAAGCTCTAATAACAATCAAAATATAGGAAATAAACGTTTAAATATTTAAAAAATGAATTTTATTAGATAAAATTCTAATAAATACAAATATAAATTCTAAGTACCAAAATTCTAAACTTCAAAAAAAAAAAATTATTCAAAAAAATTTGATAAATTCTACAAAAAAAATAAAACAAAAATTTGAAAAAAAAATTCAAAAAATAAAATAAAATAATAATTGTACAAGATAAAAAATAAAAATAGGTTAAGTTCCTAATGAATATTTATATAAAAACTTTTAAAAATATATTTCAATGAACATAGATAAAAATTCGCAGTCCATGCCATTAATTTTTATTTTTATTTTATATGTTTTGCCAATTTAATTTTTTTTTTTGTAGTAAAAAATTTTTTGTAAGATTTACCAATTTTAAAATGTATATATTACTTAATCTCTATTTGGTGGGGATTAAAATCAAAGTTTTAGTTGATTATTTATAAATGTTGATAAAATATTTGGTTGAAAAATTGTGAATCACATGAAACATGTGCTTAAAATTATTGCTAACTTTGATTTGAATTAAAATATGAATTTTAATCCCTGCCAAACAAGGACTTAATAATGTATTATTATAAAATTATTTCATTTCACTAAATACTCACATTTTTTGAAATAAAATGTCATAAAATAATATCTCAAAAATTCAAAACAAATGTGTTTTTTTTTCTAGTTTTCTATTTTGAGAAACACTTTTTAAATGACAAATCAAACACATTTTTAACAATATTAGAATAGACCCTCAAAATAAAAAAACTGAAAAATGAACTAAAAAGTCAAAACTAAAAATTGAAACACAAAACAATAAACAATAATTATTTCATTATATATAATCAAAGATATCTCATACGGGCAAAGCAAATCAATGTGATCTCAAACTACTCGTACAAAAGTTCATTAAAGGTGGGTTTCATTTTATTTACTTTAAACTTGATCGTCTTCTTTTCTTTTTAACTAGTCAAACTTCTATCTTCATCGAGCGCTTTTGCTTGAAGTTCAAAATCATTTAAGACTTGTTACATCCATAATTTTCATAAACGAGTTGTGAAATTCGAATTCTATATTTTCGTTCTTATAACATACGAAATACTAAGGGGTTGTTCTATTTGTGTTTCAAGTTTCGATTCTTATTTATGCATTTCTACTCGTGGTTTTATGATTACATTGTGGTAGCGTATGGAGGACGAAAGTAGTGGGTATAATATGGACGAAGAAAGCAGGCTTGTGGAGAAACTTCAGAAACTAGATAAGATTTGCGTTATTAATTATACCTCAAATCAATCATTCGAACGGACACTAACGTAAATGAAAACATTTGAAGAAACTATAAGATAGACTTTAAATTTGTTGATATAATCAGGCAACTGTGAGCTTTTATTTTGTAATTTAATGAATTAATCATTTGTCATTCTTCGTTTTCACCTTATTTGTATATATGCCAAGGCTTGTTTGTTCGTAATAATTCCAGTCAAACTTGAAGTGGATCTTTGGAAATCTAATATATATGTAAACTGACTCTGATCGGAGAGATCTGACGGCTAGATGTGAAAGAATGACCATAGAAATCAAAGTTTTAATTACTTGCGTTAGTTCAATTTAGTCGAGATGTGAGGGCGAGTGAGTTATTTTAGGAGTATATATACCATTTGGAGAACAGTAGAATATGTCCAAAAGGATCATTAACACGACTCAACTTAGCCATATTCTCCAATGCTTACAAGATATTTGAGAAGTGCTGTGTGCATTTGACATATTTGAGGAGTCGTAGAATTCTTTCTCTGATTCCCAACACTGATTCCTTTCATTGTTAAATTATAAAATTCCCAGGTTTAGGAACTGTCCTCGTTGATTGAACCCGAAACAATAGTATTTTCACCGGAATTCAGTTTACTCGTGTTTGATGCCTTAGATAAATATGAAAATCTCCATTTAACTGAAACCACTAGTTATTAGACGGTTCCAGATCCAAACCACATATGCCTGATTCACTATCGGCAAATATACCCCCATTTCTAATTCCTCATCTAATTTGGGTATTAGGAATTAACACATATGTGCATGTAATAAAGCATACAATCAATGTCCTGCTATGAGATCAACACTAGTATATGATCCATCAACGTACAACTAATAATCTAAGTTCTTTATTAGGTTATCAGCATGCCAATTGTCTTTTTTTATCCTTAAAAAAATCTTTTTCATGCCATGTTTTCTTGAATAGAAACATATTTTTTGGCTAAAAATTTACACTACAATTGACTATTTGAATTGAATGAGCTGCTAAGTTATTTTCTTGCTAAGTCATTGTTATATGTCCTATATGAATTTTTTTCTTTTAGATATCATAGAGGGGTTATTGCCTTATATTTTTTTGATGTATACGTGGTCACCTTTGAATCTAAGTTTACTCTAGAAGTGAGCAGTTAGAAGGTAGTGTTGAGAATCCCAATAAATCAGTAACATGCCGATTTTCAGCATTCCCTCATGAAATGTTGACCTATAACTGTAGGAGATAGCTTCCATATTTTGTGCGATTATTTTTCCTTTCTTATTGTTCATTCCTCTGTAAACTTGATGTACATTCTCTATAAATGAAAACATTATCCACCCCCTCAAAGTGAGGTGGTTCATAAAATACTATTATGGTATCAGAGCTAACTGTCGATTAGCCTCCCACTGATCCCCATGGCTTTGAACTCCTTCTCCTCCCTCTCTTTCAACACCACGATACACATGATTACTATCACTTCTCTTCCCTATCTTTCAACACCATGATACACATGATTACCATCAAGATTTAAATGGTGCAATCCAAAATTGATCAAAATCAATGAAAATAAAATTCTCAAGCAGGCCCTTAGGATTTTCACGTGGGGTGTACAAAAAATATTGTGTATATATGTTAATCTTTTTCATATAAATCCATACATAAATAGAGAAAAAATTGAAAATGTCATTGAAGTTACCAACCCAACCCCCACATGGCTTTGCCACTCAGACAAGAATTAGTTTTGTGAAACGTCGACGTATTAGTCTCCCGCCATAAAATATATTCTCCACTCGAAACTTAGATCTCCATTTTCACAGTGTTTCACTCTGTCATTTTTATTGGTGATACTTTCTTCTAGTTTGACCTCTTCTTAGATATATTAATGATTTTTAGATAATGGTTACTAATTTTCTCAGGAATATATTCCTGATCGAGGAAGTAAGGTTTCGGTGAGTACGAAAATTTAAATTAAGTTTGAATTCTTATTTATGCATTGCTACTCGTCGTTTTATGATTACATTGTAGTAGCATATAGAGGGCGGCAACAATGGGTACAGTATGGACGAGGAAAGAAGGCTTAAGGAGAAACTTCAGAAACTGGATAAGGTTTGCGTTATTCATTATACCTCAAATCAAACATTTGAATGGACACTAACGTAAATGAAAACAATCGAAGAAACTATAAAATAGACTTTAAATTTGTTGATAGAGTCGGGCAATTGTGAGCTTTTATTTTATAATTTAATGAATTAGTCATTTGTCATTCTTCCTTTCCACCTTACTTGTATATATACCATGGCTTGTTTGTTCGTAATAATTCCAGTCAAACTTGAAGTGGATCTTTGAAAATCTAATATATATGTAAATTGACTGTGATCGAAGAGATATCACTGCTTGATGTGAAAGAATGACCATAGAAATCAAAGTTTTATTTACTTTTGTTCATTCAATTTAGTCGAGAAACAATGAAATGAATCAATGTTGGGAATTGGAGAAACAATTCTGCGACTCCTCAAATATGTCAAATGCACACAGCACTTCTCAAATATCTTGTAAACATTGGAGAATACGGTTAAGTTGAGACGTGTTAACGATACTTTTGGACATATTCCGCTGTTCTCTAAATGATATAAGATTCCCCAAGTTTAGGAATTATCCAGGTTGATTGAGCCCAAAACAATAGTGTTTTCACCGAAATTCAGTTTACTCGTGTTTGATGCCTTAAATAAATATGAAAATCTCTATTTAAATGAAACCACTAGTTATTAGACGATAATAGATCCAAAACCACAAATGCATGATTCTCCATCGACATATATACCTCCATTTTTAATTCTGCATACAATTCGGGCATTAGGAATTAACACATGTGTGCATGTAATAAAGTCTACAATCAATGTTGCTGTTATGAGATCAACACTGTTATATGATCCATCAGCGTACAACTAATAATCAGAGTTCTTTATTAGGTTATCGGCATCCCAATTGTCTTTTTTTTCTTTACAAAATGTTTTTCATGCCTTATTTTGTTGAATAGAAAAATATTTTTGGCTAAAATTTTACCTTACAGTTGACTATTTGAATTGAATGAGCTACTAAGTCATTTTTCTTCCTAAGTATTGTTATATGTCCTAGATGATTTTTTTTTTCTTTTAGATATCATAGAAGGATATTTGCCTTATATTTTTTTAATGTATACGCAGTCACCTTTGAATCTAAGTATACTCTAGAAGTTAGCAGTTAGAAGGTAGTGTCGAGAATCCCAATATATCAGCAACATGATAATTTTAAGCATTCCCTCATGAACTGTTGACCTATAACTGTAGGAGTAGATTCCATATTTTTTGCAATTATTTTTCCTTTCTTATTGTTCATTCCTCCGTAAAATTTCTGTACATTCTCTATAAATGAAAACATTATCCACCCCTCAAAATAGTGATTCATAAAATACTATTATGGTATTAGAGCTAACTGTGGATTAGCCTCCCACTGATCCCCATGGCTTCGGACTCCTCATTTTCCTTCTCTTTCAACACCATGATACACATGCTTACTATCACTCCTTCTCTATCTCTTTCCACACCATGATACACATGATTACTATCAAACTTTTATCTACAAAATAAATGGTGCCATCTAAAATTGATCAAAATCAATGAAAATAAAACTCTCAAGCAGGCCCTTAGGATTTTCACGTGGGATGCACAAAAAAAATTGTGTATATATGCTAATCTTTTTCATATATATCCATATATAAATTGAGAAAAAAAAAATGAAAATGTTATGGAGGCTACTAACCCAACCCCCACGTGGCTTCGATACTCAGCCAAGAATTAGTTTTGTGAAACGTCGACGTATTAGTCTCCTGCCACAAAATATATTCTCCAATCAAAACTTAGATCTCCATTTTCACAGTGTTTCACTCTGCCTTTTTTATTGGTGATACTTTCTTCTACTTTGACCTCTTCTTAGATAAAATTTTGAGGTGATTTTTAGCTAATGGTAACTAATTTTCTCAGGAACATATTCTAATCGAGGAAGCAAGGTTTTGGTGAGTACGTATGCATTTCTACTCGTTGTTTTATGATTACATTGTAGTAGCGTATGGAGGACGAAAGCAGTGGGTACAGTATGGACGAGGAAAGCAGGCTTGAGGAGAAACTTCAGAAACTGGAGAAGGTTTTCATTATTCGTTGTACCTCAAATCAATCATTCAAACGGACACTAACGTAAATGAAAACAATCGAAGAAACTATAAAATAGGCTTTAAATTTGTTGATAGAATTGGGCAACTGAAAGCTTTTATTTTATAATTTAATGAATTAATCATTTTTCATTCTTCATTTTCACCTTATTTGTATATATACCATGGCTTGGTTGTTCGTAATAATTCCAGTCAAACTTAAAGTGGATCTTTGGAAATCTAATATATATGTAAATCGATTGTGATCGAAGATATCTGACAGCTTAATGTGAAAGAATGACCATAGAAATCAAAGTTTTAATTACTTGTGTTCGTTCAATTTAGTCGAGAGATGAGGGCGAGCGAGCAATTTCTGGAATATATATATCATTTGGAGAATAGTAGAATATGTCCAAAAGGATCGTTAACACGTCTTAACTTAACCGTATTCTCCAATGCTTACAAGTATTTGAGAAGTGCTGTGTGCATTTGACATATTTGAGGAGTCGGATTCTTTCTCTAATTCCCAACACTGATTCCTTTCATTGTTAAATAATATAAGATTCATAGGTTTAGGAACTATCTAGAATGACTGAGCCTGAAACAATAGTATTTTCATCGAAATTCATTTTACTCGTGTTTGATGCCTTAGATAAGTATGAAAATCTCCATTTAACTGAAACCCCTAGTTTTTAGACAGTTCTAGATCCAAAACCACAGATGCCTGATTCACCATTGGAAAATATATATCCATTTATAATTCCGCATACAATTTTGGCATTAGGAATTAACACATATGTGTATGTAATAAAACCTATAATCGATGTTCCTGCTATGAGATCAACACTGGTATATGATCCATAAGCATACAACTAATAATCTGAGTTCTTTATTAGGTTATCGGCATGCCAATTGTCTTTTCCTTTATCTTTAAAAAATCTTTTTCATGCCCGGTTTTCTTGTATAGAAACATATTTCTGGCTAAAATTTTACCCTACAGTTGACTATTTGAATTGAATGAGCTGCTAAGTTATTTTTCTTACTAAGTCATTGTTATATGTACTAGATGATTTTTTTCTTTTAGATATCGTAGACGGGCTGCCTTATATTTTTTTAATGTATACTTACCTTTGAATCTAAATTTACTTTAGAAGTGAGTAGTTAGAAGGTAGTGTTGAGAATCCCAATAAATCATCAACATGCTGATTTCCAACATTCCCTCATGAACTGTTGACCTGTAACTGTAGGAGATAGCTTCTATATTTTGTGCCATATTTTTCATTTCTTATTGTTCATTCCTCTGTAAACTTGCTGTGCATTCTCTATAAATAAAAACATTATCCACCCCTCAAAGTGAGGTGGTTCATAAAATACTATTATGGTATCAAAGCTAACTATGGATTAGCCTCCCACTGATCCCCATGGCTTTGGACTTCTCCTCCCTCTCTTTCAACACCATGATACACATGATTACTATCAAGCTTTCATCTACAAAATAAATGGTGCCATCCAAAATTGATTAAAATCAATGAAAATAAAACTCTCAAGCAGGCCCTTAGGATTTTTACGTGGGGTGCACAAAACATATTATGTATATATGTTAATCTTTTTTCATATAAATCAATATATAAATTGAGAAAAAAATTGAAAATGTTATGGAGGCTACTAACCCAACCTCCACGTGGCTTCGCAACTCAGCCAATAATTAGTTTTGTAAAACGTCGACGTATTAGTCTCCCGCCACAAAATATATTCTCCACTCGAAACTTAGATGTCTATTTTCACAGTATTTCACTTTGCATTTTTATTTGTGATACTTTCTTCCAGTTTGACCTCTTCATATATACATTTTTGAAATGATTTTTAGCTAATGGTTACTAATTATCTCATGAACATATTCTGATCGACGAAGCAAGGTTTCAGTGAGTACAAAAACTTAGATTAAGTTTGGATTCTTATTTATGCGTTTCTACTCGTTGTTTTATGATTACATTGTAGCAGCATGTGGATGACGATAGCATTGGGTACAGTATGGACGAGGAAAGCAGGCTTGAAGAAAAACTCAAAAACTGGATAAGGTTTGTGTTATTCACTATACCTCAAATCAATCATTTGAACGGACACTAACGTAAATCTAAACAATAGAAGAAACTATAAAATAGATTTTAAATTTGTTGATAGAATCGAGCAACTATGAGCTTTTATTTTATTATTTAATGAATTAATCATTTGTCATTCTTCATTTTCACCTTATTTGTATATATACCATGGCTTGGTTGTTCGTAATAATTCCAACCAAACTTGAAGTGGATCTTTAGAATCTAATATATATGTAAACTAACTGTGATCGAAGAGATCTGACGGCTAGATGTGAAAGAATGACCATAGAAATCAAAGTTTTAATTACTTGTGTTCGTTCAATTTAGTCTAGACGTGAGGGCGAGTGAGTAATTTTTGGAATATATATATATCGTTTGGAGAATAATAGAATATGTCCAAAAGGATCGTTAACACGTCTCAACTTAATCGTATTCTCCAATGCTTACAAGATATTTGAGAAGTGCTGTGTGCATTTGACTTATTTGAGGAGTCATAGAATTCTTTCTCTGATTCCCAACACTGATTCCTTTCATTGTTAAATAATATAAGATTCCCCAGGTTTAGGAATTATCCAAGTTGATTGAGCTCGAAACAATAGTATTTTCACCAAAATTCAGTTTACTCGTGTTTGATTATCTCCATTTAAGTGAAACCACTAGTTATTAGATGGTTCCAGTTCTAAAACCACATATGCCTGATTCACCATCGGCAAATATACCTCCATTTCTAATTCCGTAAACAATTTGGGCATTAGGAATTAACACATATGTGTCGTCTGTAATAAAGCCTACAATCAATGTTCCTACTATGAGATCAACACCGGTATATGATCCATCAGTGTACAACTAATAATCTAAGTTCTTTATTAGGTCATCAGCATGCCAATTGTCTGTTATTACCTTTAAAAATCTTTTTCCTGCCCTGTTTTCTTGAATAGAAACATATTTTACCCTACAGTTGACTATTTGAATTGAATGAGCTACTAAGTCATTCTTCTTGCTAAGTCATTATTATATGTCCTAGATGATTTTTTTTTCTTTTAGATATCACAGAGGGATCCTTATATTTTGTAATGTGTATGTGGTCACCTTTGAATCTAAGTTTACTCTAGAAGTGAGTGCAGTTAGAAGGTAGTATTGGGAATCCCAATAAATCAGCAACATGCCGATTTTCAGCATTCCCTTATAAACTGTTGACCTATAACTGTAGGAGATAGCTTCCATATTTTGTGCGATTATTTTTCCTTTCTTATTGTTCATTCCACTGTAAACTTGTTGTACATTCTCTATAAATGAAAACATTATCCACCCCTCAAAGTGAGATGGTTCATAAAATACTATTACGTTATCAGAGCTAGCTATAGATTAACCTCCCACCAATCCCCATGGCTTCGGACTCCTCATCCTTCTCCTTTTCTTTGAGCACCATGATACACATGATTACTATCACTTATCATCCCTCTCTTTCAACACCATTATTACTATCTGACTTTCATCTACAAACTTCCTGCTCTGGAAGAGCCAATTTGTTCCTGTCCTTGAATGTTAGGAACTAATTGGTCATGTTGATTGAACCCTTCCCAAACCATAACTATAGACTTCTCTTCTGCACCAAACGCAAAGTACCTGGAATGGAAACTTCAAGATCAACGGTTCCTTAGTCTTCTTCTCTCCTCCTTTACCGAATAAGCACTAGGGGAAGTCATTGGCCTCACCACCTCCCATGATGTTTGGATCACATATGAAAATTCATTCAACCACCACTCCAAAAATCGTGGGCTCCATACCAAGGATGATTTACAGTTGATGAAGCGTCGTTCCAATATTGTCACGGAATACTCTCGTGTATTCAAGGCTCTCTGTGACCAACTTACTGCTATAGGCCGTCTCATTGATGGCATTGACAATGTCCATTGGTTTCTCTGTACTGGAGGGGGTTTTTATTAATGGGCTTGGATGTAAGGGCTGAAGTCAGGGTGTTAGGCCCAAAGGGGTTGAGCCAAATCATGGATGTGGCCCAATGAATTGAGGATCGAAAAAATTTAATTAAAATTGCAAATGAGGGTTTGGTCTATTAGACAAATAGATCGTCGGCAGCCTCAAATCACTAGGAAAGGAGGAAATCAAATTCGTTCCCAATAGAGCTGCACAAAACTCCCGAACCGAATCGAATCGAACCGAATCCGAATCGAGCTGAGGGGTTCTTTTTAAGTTAAATATCCGAACGGCACATCTGAATTGAGAACTAACTGATTTGGTTCGAGTCTCGATTTTAGATCAAGAATCGAATGTCTCTAATTTTTTAATTTTTTTATCTTAAATAAATCGATTTATTTTATTTTTTTAAAATAAATTTGCTAACTAATTAATTTAGTCCAAACTCAAAATATGATTTTAATATTTCTAATTTCCAGTCAAGCCTGACTTAATCAAATTGACCTAATTTTTACCCAAATCTCCTGTCTACCGTGCCGTTCTATTATTGTGAACTTGCCATCATTTTTTTCCTATGATTTTAAGAGCTAAATTTATGAAAGAACTCAACAAAGAAAGGTGAAAAAGATATTACGAGATTGAACTTCATTATTTTGTAAGAGTAAAAATTATACATGTCATAGTTGAGATAATGTAGCTTTGTTGTAATATAAAAAAAATTTAATTATTGTACGGAATTCGAGAACCGAATAAAATCGAAACAAAACGAACCGAACTAAACCAAATGGAACCGAACTCGAACGGTTCCTAATTAAGTTTGAACCTGACTGTTTCATTTACTAAATACCTGAAAATTCGAGTTCAACTCGATTATCTTTAGAATTGAATCGGACCATGCCCAACCCTAGTTCCCAATGCGATATGTGACGGTAAGAGAAAATCAATTGGGCCTACTAAGGACCCATCGGTCAAACCCATGTCACACAGAATGGCAGCGACGAAGTGAAAATGGTTTGTGTTTTCGATGTTACGAAAAATAAACCGTGGGCCATCAATGCAAGAGGCGAGAGGCGAGAGCTCAGGGTTCTATTGTTTCGGGATGATGAATTGGAGGAAGGAGAAACCGGGTCGCTGAGGAAGAGGAAGAGACTGTAGAAGTAGCTGAGATGGTGGTGCTCTCTCTAAACTCTGTGGTGAGGTTATCAACTCAAGGAACTATGAAACTCAAGGGGATGATGAGGCAAGGAGAAGTGACTATTCTAATTGACTTCGGCGCAGCATACAATTTTATATCACTATGGTAGTTTAACAGCTGGAATTGCCAACCACTGCTACCATAAATTATGAGGTCATCATGGGGTTTGGCGAGTCTGTCATAGGGAAGGAAATCTGTAAGGGGGTTGTATTGGAAATGCAAGGGCTGACGGTGGTAGAAACTTTCCTACCTTTGGAGTTGGGTGGCACAAATGTGGTGTTAGGAATGCAATGGTTGGGTAACCTAGGCTCTATGGAGGTTAATTGGAAACAACTTACCATGAAGTTTAGGTTGGGGAAAACAATGATAGTGCTGAAGAGGGATCCAAGGCTGAATAAAATCGGGGTTTAGTTAAAAGCCATGGTAAAGGCTCTGCAACACGAAGGCCAGGAAATATGAGTGGAAAATGTACCGGCACCAAGGGAAGAGAAAGGGAAATGAGAAGAAGTAGCTGAGAATATCCACAGTTAATACAATGCTTTCAGCACATATTTCAGGAGCCTGAGCGGTTACCTCCTTATCGAGACACTGATCACACTATCAGGCTAAAAGAAAGGACCAAACCGGTTAGTGTCAGGCCATTCCTTTACCCGAACATTCTATAGAATGAAATAGAGAGATTCGTTCGCACCAGAATCATTCAGCCCAACGTGTCTCCTTTCTCTAGCCCCGTTTTGCTCGTCAAGAAAAAAGACGAGATCTAGCGTTTCTGAATCTATTATCATGCCCTCAATAAGGTCACCATCCCTAACAAATTCCCAATCCCCGTTATTGACGAGCTGCTGGACAAATTAGAGTGTGACACAAAACTGCATTCAGAACGCATGAGGGGCACTATGAATCTTAGTAATGCCATTTGGGCTCACCAAAGCGCCAGCTACTTTCCTGTCACTTATGAATCAGGTGTTTCGGAGCTGCTTAAGGAAGCTTGTATTGGTGTTTTTCGATGACATTCTAGTATATAGTAAGGATGGAAAGGAGCATGAACAACACTTGGAAATGGTGTTTTCAGCCTTGTAGTTACATCAGCTGTACGCCAATATCAAGAAGTGCTCTTTCGCTCAAACACAAATAGAGTACTTAGGCCCCCTAGTGTCAGTAAAAGGTGTGGCTTCCGATCCTAGCAAGATATCAGCCATGGTGAACTGGCCGCCATTACGAACTCTTAAGGAACTTCGTGGTTTTTTGGGGTTGACGGAGTATTATCGAAGGTTTGTGGCCGGTTATGGGGCTATGTCTTGGCCACACACAACAATTAAAGAAGGATGCATTTGGGTGGGCACCAGAGGCTGAGAAAGCTTTCCAACAACTTAAAACAGCGATGACCACAGTCCCATTTCTGGATCTTCATCACTTTTCAAAGATGTTTGTTGTTGAAACGGATGCATCGGGTTATGGTCTGGGGGCTGTTTTGATGCAAGACCAGCAACCTATTGCCTTTTTTAGTCAGGTGTTGTCCACCAGATCACAGCAGAAATCGGTTTATGAGAGGGAACTAATGGTCATAGTGTTGGCTATACAAAAATGGCGGCATTACCTATTGGGACGTCGATTTCTGGTGCGAACTGACCAACAGAGCTTAAAGTACTTGTTGGAACAAAGAGTAGTGCTAGAGAAATTTCAACGTTGGATCACTAAGTTGATGGGATATGAGTTTGAGATTCAATATCGACCCAGATTGGAAAACAAGGCCGCCGATGCATTGTCCCGAGTCTCTTCCCCAATAGAGTTCTCAGCTATCACTTTTCCAACGGTAGTGGATGTCCAAAGGATTATGGAATAGATGGCCGCAGACCCTCAACTCTAAAAAATTAAGGACGAGTTGCAAGTTGACCCAGATTCCCACCCTCATTTTTCACTTGAACATGGCAGATTGCTATATAATGGGCATCTAGTGCTTCCTCAATCCTCCTCATTGATGCAAAATTTGTTAAAGGAATTTCACAGTAGCTTAGTAGGTGGTCACTCTGGTTTCTTGCGAACTTACAAACATCTGACATGAGATTTGTATTGGAAACGAATGAAGGAGGATATCAAGAAGTTTGTGGAGGTCCTATTTGTTAATAGAACTAAAGTTCAGCTCTATCCCCAGCTGGCCTCATACAACCCTTGCCTATTCCGTGTTTAGATTGGGAGGATATTTCTATGGATTTCATAGAAGGACTGCTGAAATCAGGAGGCTTTGATTCCATATTAGTAGTGGTTGATTACCTAAGCAAATACGCCCATTTTCTACCTCTCAAACACCCGTTCACTGCCTCAGGGGTTGCAGCCATGTTTGTCAAGGAAGTGGTAAAACTTCATGGATTTCGCACCTTATTGTCTCAGATCGTGATAAGGTCATCTTAAGCCATTTTTGGACAGAATTGTTCAGGTTACAGGGCACTTTTCTCCGTCGAAGCACAGCCTATCACCTGCAAACGGACGGACAGACAGAGGCCGTAAACAAGTGTGTGGAAACTTATTTGCGGTGTTTCACAATTGATAAAACTCGCAACTGGAGTACATGGCTACCGTGGGCTGAATATTGGTATTACACTACTTTCCACGCATCTACAAAAACTAATCCATTCCAGGTTATATGTGGCAGGGATCCTCCCCCAATAATCCGATGTGGCATCCAAAAAACAGTCATATCAGCTGTCGAACAGCAGCTGCAAGATAGGGACAAGGTTTTGGAAGAATTGAAAACCCATCTACTCTGAGCTCAAACCAAAATGAAGTTGGCTGCATGTCAACATAGGAGAGACATTGAGTTCAAAGAAGGTGATTACGTCTATATAAAGTTACGACCTTATCGTCTGCGATTCTTGGCAAAGAAACCCAATGAAAAACTGGGTCCGAAGTATTTTGGTCCATTTAAAATCATCAGAAGGGTAGGGACAGTAGCCTATCAGCTGCGAGTTACCCCCTACTGCTACAATTCATCCGGTTTTTCACGTTTCTCAACTTAAAAAGGCTCTGGGAAATTCGGTAGTCAGCTAGCCGCTTCCCACACACTTGGACGTAACTTTGGAATGGGTTGTCGAGCCAGACAAGTGCTTGAAGTGCGCAAAGGAGGCAGCGAGCAGCAACCAGAAAAGGAAGTGTTAATCCATGGAAGGGGCTACCTGAAGCTGAAGCATCCTGGGAATCAGCCAGCTCCATCAAACAGCATTTCCCTAACTTTCACCTTGCGGACAACGTGATTTTGGAAACCGGGGGTATTGTTAAGCCTCCAATCCGTTTCACCTATGTTAGAAGGAACAAGAAGAATTGAGAAGCCACTAGAAGGAAGAATAACAGCATTTGGTTAGAAGGCAAGTGAGAGGTAAAATCTATTAGGAAGAGAGGCTATAAATAGAGAGGGAGGGAAAGAATAGTAGGCAAATATTGAGTGGGAAAAAGAGTATACTTACTATATCTTTATCTGTTATTAAGTTTTTTTTCAATCAAAGACTTATTATAAATTCAGTTCTTCTTTTTTCAGTTTGAGTCCTATCCAATTTCTTCTGGGTCATCATCATCTCTCTTATCCATGACTTCCTTAGGAACATGATCTTCTTTCCTCATCCACTAATACGACTTTAGCATCCTATTTTTGCACATATGCCCAGGGGTGTATTTTTCATCGCACTTATAGCAAAGTCCCAAACTCCTTTTGGTTTGGTAATCTGTTGGGGTAATGGCTTTAAATTTCATGGGGTGTTTTTGGGTTTTAAAGGATGAGTCGGGGTGGGAGGTAGTTTGTTGGCCAGTGTCTGGTTTTTTAAGTGACTGAGGGTTCCAGTTGGTGGGGCTATATGGTTTAGATGGCTTTTGAACTTTGTTGAGGGCTGCAGTGGTGGTTTCCTGTAAAGAGGCTGTTTCAACGGCGTGTGTTATAGAGATAGGTTTGATGATTTTAACTTAAATGTATATACTATAATATATATCTTATGTATGAAATGTCAATTAGTTCTTGTTTCTATCAGATTATGGTTATGTTTTTCATTTATCCAAATAAATTCCATCAATGACATTGTTGATGATGATGTTGGTCAGGGGCGGAGCCAGGAATTAA
>CAIGRP010091773.1:0-34141 GCA_903798385.1 Fraxinus cuspidata | reverse complement strand
TTCTTCAAACAACAAGGGGTTGGGTTAGATATTATGTATCCTTCATGGCCATTGACTAATGCAAGAATTTAATAATGTTATTCAACTGCTATGACATCTTAAACTTAGGGATGTGAATCTCATTTATAAATTATATATAATGGCAAGTCAATGAATATCACTTAATTGTTACTTAGACCATGATAATCATGAGTTGCGAGTGTGAGCGAACAACTTTGTTGAGAGCTTAGGCCGTCTAGAAAAAATGAATCACTAAGAAAATTGGATGAGTTAAAACGTAAGAGGATCTATACGTCAATTCACATATACAAGGCTCTAATATTTGGTTTAAAAAGGGCGGCTAAGCTTGAGTTGGTTTTGAAATTCTGTAAGGAGATGAAATAATGTATTTTAGTGTAGTGAAACAAACAAGATACCAGAATCNTAGTGAAACAAACAAGATACCAGAATCGCTCTGACACTACTTGTTATAAAACCAATAATCGGATTGAGATGTTGAAATTATATGATACAATAATGAAATATTTGATCACAAGCAAAAGAATAAAAGAAGACGAGAAACTACGACAGATGAATTAGGAGATTTTATTGCACCATAATAATGGAGAAATATACAATTGATCTTAAAAGTTAGTAATTACTTTTCTCACACTATGAAATTATATGGAAATTCCTAATATTTATAGGAAACATGTAGGAGACGTCCAAACCCTCCTAACAGAGTTGTTGATGAAGTATGATACCAAAAAATCGAGTCCAAAACAAAAAAGAGAGAAAAACGCGAAAAATCGGAATAGGTACGACGTCACCTCCGAGAGTCTCGGCACCGGGCGTTCTGCCAGAATTTTTTTTCATTCCAAGTTGTTTTCTCCATGCCAAACCATTCTTTAAGTCCAATACTAATTTTCAACTCCTAAAATAGAACTTCAGCTTGACATATGACCTAATAGCATTCCAAACTAAATTCTTCTTGACGTGCACTTCAATTAGAATTCTTCAATTACTTCAACAGGGAATTCAGTTCACACCTAAATTCTAACAATTTCCACCATAACACGAATTTCACTACAACGAACAAAGCTCTAAAATTTTCTCTATCTGGAGAAGAAAATTTATTTGCAAAGAATGAACCGACTCTTCAACAATAACCAAAACTGATTTCTCCAACCAAACACAAAATACTCCACCTCTTCCAATAAATCCAAACACTACTTTGCAGAATTACCTTAGATTCTTAAAAAATATAACGATTTTAAAATTCACCAAACTGGGCTGTAACACACCCAAAGTATAATCAAACCCAAATACTTTTAAAAAAGGCCAATTGCTAGATTGTACACATTCTACTACGCTGAAAGCATGCTCAAAAAAATCAGCATCCACATACCTTTTACCATTAGGTCTGTCTGTAGTAATCGAATACAATGGCACCGCAGGTGATGGTGGCAAAGTGGCATTATCTATATCTCATGAACTCCACTGAGCAGGAATATTACATGGCTCTAATAGTTAGTTTAAAAAGGATGGCTAAGCTTGAGTTGGTTTTGAGATAAAATAATGTCTTTTAGTGTTGTGAAACAAACAAGATACCAGAATCGTTCTGATACTACTTGTTATAAAACTAACAACCGGATTGAGATGTTGAAGTTATATGACACAATAATGAAATATTTAATCACAAGTAAAAGAATAAAAAAAGACAAGAAACTACGACAGATGAATTAGGAGATTTTATTGCACCATAATAATGGAGAAATATATAATTGATCCTAAAAGTTAGTAATTACTTTTCTCACACAATGAAATAATATGGAAATGCCTAATATTTATAGAGAACGTGTAGGAGATATCCAAATCCTCCTAGTAGAGTTGTTGATGAAGTAGGATACCAAAAAATCGAGTCCAAAACAAAAAAGAGAGAAAAACGTGAAAAATCGGAACAGGTACGACGTCACCTCCAAGCGTCCTGGCACCGGGCGTTCTGCCAGAATTTTTTTTCGTTCCAAGTTTTCTCCATCCCAAACTCTTCTTTAAGTCCAATACTAATTTTCAACTCCTAAAATAGAACTTCAACTTGACATATGACTCTAATAGCATTCTAAACTGAATTCTTCTTGACATGCACTTCAATTAAATTCTTCGCTTACTTTAATACCTAAATTCTAACAATTTCCACCCAAACACGAATTTCACTACAACGAACAAAGCTCCACTTGGAGAAGAAAATTCGTTTGCAAGGAATGAAATGACTCTTCAACAATAATCAAAACTGATTTCTCCAACCAAACACAAAATACTCCACCTTTTCCAATAAAACCAAGCACTACTCAGCAGAATTACCTTAGATTCTAAAAAAATATAACGATTTTAAAATTCACCAAACTGGACTGTAACATACCCCAAAGTAGAATCAAACTCATATGCTTTTAAAAAAGGCCCATTGCTAGATTGTACACATTCTACTACGCTGAAAGCATGCTCAACAAAATCAGCATCTGCATACCTTTTACCACTAGGTCCATCCGTAGCAATTGAATACAATGGCACCGCATGTGATGGTGGAAAAGTGACATTATCTATATCTCCTGAACTCCATTGAGTAGTATTCTTCAAATCCGACCCTTTACGAGCTCCTAAAGGTATTATACCAAAATGAATGTCCACCACGGTACTGAACTTGTGCTGATTTACTCTTCTAGATTCTGCACGACCCTGCAAGATGTATAATTGAGAGCTTTTCTTTCCCTCCAGTACAACCTGGGCACCCTTACAAACTTTCAAAACTCCACCTTCACTAAAGAACTCACAACCTTTTGAATCAAGGATAGATAAAGAGATGAGATTTTCTTCAAATCTGGAACATGTCGAACCGGCCAAGTGTTTCAATTGTCTCATCCAATAGCTTCAATCTGATCGTACCAATTCCAACAACCCGATAAGGTGTGTTGTCTTCCATAACCATGACACCTTTGGAAACGATTTCATATGCAGTAAACAAGTCCTTATTAGGATACATATGAAGCACACACGTTGAATCTCGAATCCAATCCTCCCTTGGTTTATACTCGATGTAAAAAATAGCCAATTGTTTTTCCTCTTTGACAATGTTCTTTATTACGAGTTCTGCTTCACCTGAAGTCTCTGATTATTTCTCATATTGACTTGCAGCCAACATTTCTTTATTCTACAATTTGTAGCAATCCTTCTTCAAGTGCCCATTCTTCTTGCAGAAGTTACAAATTAGATTACTCAACTTAGACTTTGATCTGCCACTTCCAGATTCACCATGAGCAACAAGGCATTCTCCATCTCTGACCTCTGAAACCAGATACCTGATCTTCTCTTTTGAAAATAAAGCATCATACACCTCCTTTATGGTGAGAGTATCATGACTATACGAGATCGTGTCTCTAAATAAAGAAAACGAAGTGGACAATGAACACAATAGGATCAAGGCCAAATCTTCTTTATCATACTTTACTTCTAAAGTTTCCAAATCATCGATGATCTCTTTATATACAGTCAAGTGATCTTTCAGTGATCCTCTTTTTGCCATTTGATGAAAGTATAAACATTACTTGAGATGCAACTTGCTTGTTAGACTTTTAGTCATGTATAATTGCTCTAACTTCAACCATAAAGTAGATGTTGAACCCTCCTTCACAACGTCATGAAGAATGGTATACTTCTAAGTTTCCAAATTATCGACGTTCTCTTTAAATACAGTCAAGTGATCTTCCAATGATCCTTCTTCTGCCATTTGATGAAAGTATAAACATTGCTTGAGATGCAACTTGCTTGTTAGACTTTTAGTTCATGCATAATTGCTCCAACTTCAACAATAAAGCAGCTGTTGAACCTTCCTTCAAAACATCATGAAGAATGATATTTGATAGATGAAGATGAATGTGAGTAACTGTCTTTTTATCCTTTGGTAATTTCTCATCTGCGGTCAAAGTTGTGGGCATCTTGTCAATTCCCAACAATGTATCTTCCAAATCATGTTGTGCGAGTACTGCATGCATCTTAATCTGCCATAGCGAAAATCTAGTGCTCTGAATGTCATACATCATGGAAGCCCTTACAAATAAAAAAAAATGTCAAACAAATTAAACCATGTGCTCTTACGGAACTGTTGAACCTAGGCTCTGATACCACTTGTTGTGAAACAAACAAGATACCGGAATCGTTGTGATACCACTTGTTATGAAACCAATAACCGGATTGAGATGTTGAAGTTATATAGCACAATAATGAAGTATTTGATCACAAGCAAAATAATAAAAGAAGACAAGAAAATATTGTGGAGGAATTAGATGACTTTATTGCACCAATAATAATGGAAAAATATATAATTGATCCTAAAAGTTAGTAATCACTTTTCTCACACTATGAAATTATATGAAAGGGCATAATATTTATAGGGAACATGTATGAGACGTTCAAACCCTCCTAATAGAGTTGTTGATGAAGTACCAAAAAAATCGAGTCCAAAATGAAAAAAAGGAGAGAAAAACGTGAAAAATCGGAATAAGTACAGGTGGCGCCGCATCCCCAGACGTTCTGCCCGAATTTGTTTTGTTCCAAATTGTTTTCTTCATCCCGAACTCTTCTTCAAATCCAATATCAATTTTTAACTCCCAATAGGCTTCCAAAATCGAACTTAAGCTTGTCATAGGACTCCAATAGCATTCCAATTTGAATTCTTCTTGATGTGCACTTCAACTAAAATTCTTCAATTATTTCAACAAGGAATTCGGGTCACACCTAAATTATAACACTATAAGTAGTTTCAAGTATGTTTGAAGAGCTCTAGCAACAACTTTTTCTAATGTATTACCATGGTAAATGTGAACGTGGATTAAATTTTATGGTTTGGAACATATATTATATGCCATGAAAATTGGGAATTATAATTATGCATGACAAATGCTGAATGAAATGTAACAACTGGATTTCATATCTTTCCATGGGCTGTAAATTTTTCGAAATTGATTCCAAAATGTCCAAGCCTGCATCCAAAGTTGCAGCTTCAGGCAATCTTAGCATTATGATTTTCACTATGTCTAGTATTCACAACTGTAGACATGGCATTAGATATATTGCTATAGACAAATAGATTGTGACACAAAAACTCTGCATTATGGGGAAATTCTATAAATGCTAGACAAATTACATTGCATACATCTCTCTAAGACCTCACATGACCGGGGATATCTTGTAAAACCTAGCATCTTTGAAGTAAACCATAACTTATGGTTTTCTTATTTATAGAAGGCGAGCCCTAATTTGTAGGTTTCTTAATCATAGGCAACATTTTGGAGTCCTCATTCTTTGAATAAAGAAAGATGTGGCATCTCAAAGCATATGCCCTTGAGAAAGGAGCATCATTTTGCCCCTAGTCGATGTGTTTGCCCTTATAAAAGGTGCATTTCCTGGCCTCATTTGTGAGATGTTTATTCCTCGACCTTTGAGATGCCTCGCCACGCGAAATGTTTATTCTTCGCTCTTCAAGATGCCTCATCACGCGAGATGTTTATTCCTCACTCTACGGGATGTGAATTTTTTTAGTTTCCTGAGATGCTTATTCCTATCTTTTACTATCATTGAACCTAACTGCAAGACCTCGTCTATTTAAGGCCACTTATAAGTTTCTAATAGTTCGAGAGCTACTCACAAGATGTTTATTCCACACCTCATAAATGTTTATTCCTGGCTTTGTGAGATACTTATTACTTGCCTAAGATTATTGTCGAGCCTAATTGTAAGACCTCGTCTATCCAATGCCGCTTATAAGTCTTAATAATTCGACAGCTATTTGCGAGATGTTTATTTCCCGCATCACAGATGTTCATTCCCTGCCTCACCAGATGTTTATTACTAGACTCTCAAGATACTTATTACTCGCCTCTTACTTCTATTAGCCTAATTGTAAGACATCGTCTATATGATGACACTTATAAGTCTCCAATAGTTCGAGAGTTATTCGCGAAATGTTTATTCCCTACCTCTCGATGCTCATTTTTTATATCGCGAGATGCTTATTCTCCACCTCTCAGTGTCGTCGAGCCTAGTTGTAAGACCTCGTCTATTCAACTCGCTTATAAGTCTCCAATAGCTTGAGATTTATTCACGAAATGTTTATTCCTCACTTTGTGAGATATTTATTCCTTACCTTACTGATGCTGATTCATGGATTCACAAGTTGTTTATTCTACGTCTCTTACTGTCGTCGAGCCTAGTTGTAAGACCTTATCTGTTCGAGATTGGTTATAAGTCTCTGATAATTCGAGAGCTACTCTCCAGATGTTTATTCCTCGTCTCGAGGGATATTTATTCCCCGCCTCATAGATGCTTATGCCCGACTTCGCGAGATACTTATTTCTCGCATCTCATTACTGTAGAGTCTAGCTTTAAGACCTCATCCTTTCAAGGCTAGTTTATAAATCTTCGATAGTTCGAGACAATCCACTAGCTCGATGTTTATTTTTCGATCTTCGAGATGCCTCGCCATACAGGACTACGACAAAGAGTCCATCATGCCTCTGCAATAGCTATATCATAACTACATTTATCTTTAGAGATCTCATAACGCTTATGTTTTAGCTACATTACACCCGCCTATCTTTCAGAGCATTGCTTTTGCTTCAGCTATATCACAACTTCACCTATCTTCAGAGAGCTTACATTATCCCCGGCATAGATGAACCATCTACCTTGTAGGAAGCCTTTGGTATAGGTGAACCATTTACTTGCAAGGAAGTCATTTACCATTTCATAAGGAAAGGGATGGGCCCACATTTATACATACGAAGATGATGCATTACAAGGCTGCACCATCCACGTGAAAGAAGCCCTTGCCAAGGATGTGTACCCTCATGCAAGTATGTCCACTTTGAAAGGAGGGGGCGAGAGGCACCTCAACCAAGTGGTTCCTCAACCAAGAGGTCTCGCTTCGAATACCTACGAAGATGAAGCCTTCTACGGTTGCACAATCTACTTGGAAGAAGCTCTTGATATGGATGTGTTACCCCCATGTAAGGATATTAGCTTCATCACAGCTGCTTATATATTTAGAATTCGCCTCTACATCAGTATCATCACAGTTGTTTATATTCAGTTCAGAGTCAACCTCCGTATCAGTATTGGTACAACTATTCATATATATAAAGTCTGCATCTGCATCAGCTTCGTCTCAACTACTTATCTTCAGAGCATCGTTCTTATCCAAAAGTCCACGCATTACATGAATATTCATACCGACTATATTTATACTAGTATCTTAGTATTATTACATTATTATTGCTAGCATATGCAATATATTATTGCTGCCAAGTACGCATGACACATCATTGCTAACATGTCATGACACTATTTTCATTACAACCAGTATATATGCCACGTTATTTACATTATGATTTATCATCGACAGCATGTGATCTACATAGTTTCTAAGACAGTTTGTAAATTCTCACTTATTGGAGCGATTTATGTTCTCAATGCAATTCGTAAGTCCTCGCTTATTTGAGATTGATGCATATTTTCGAGTTAGTTCGTAAGTCCTCACTTATTAGAGCTACTCATATTTTTGAGGCAATCTATAAGACCTCGCATACTTGACGATTTATATTTCGAAATTCAACTCGCACATGAATGTACAACTCAAATTTGGGGGACTATTGTTATACCTATAAATTACAAGGTATGTTCAGACGAAGGGGGTCCCATATATATCAACATGACATTGGCTATTCAATTGATTGGGTCTATTTGATTAAACAATTGCAGATTGGTCTTAAACTTGAGCCCATCTCATTAAACCTACTCGACTCATTTCCATTTCTCTATATATATGTGGGTTCATTTCACACAAAATGTATGTTATTTTTAATCCTAGCCAAAACTCTTTATTCCGTCTCTCGCACTTTTATTTTTCTCGTATGATAGTTGACTTGACCGTCATGGTACAAACGGTCGTCAGACCCTTTTCTTGACCGATGACCTTTGCCTCCTGACGGATTGTTCGAGTGCGCAGATGACGTCGGAGGGAAGGTTGTCAGGATTCTCTTGGTGCTTTTTTTTAGGTCAACAGTTGTAGATGAAACTAATGTTTCTATTTAAAAAATACTCATTGGTTCTTGATTTGATTTTGCTATCCCTATTTGACCTCAATATATTTTCAAGCATAGTCTCTCTACAAATTTAAGGTCTGAATCTTGATATCTTTTTTTTTTTTTTCCCTTCTCAATTTTGTATTATTTGGATCCATGACTATGTTGCATATTAACCATACTTCCGTTTGGCAACTTAGAGCCAAATGAAAGCCATATATTTTGTTTGACAAATTACCCGTGTTTGGCCATTTTTCGGTGGACATTTTAGCTATGTTCAACATTGTTTGGCTAAAAATAAATACGATCAAATAGCATTGAAAAGAAAAATCTCACAATGAATTCTACTAGTATATATCGCGAATTAGACAAGACTTGCTTTATACTATATTTGTTGTTCTGTCTGAATTTGGTTTGGTTAAAAATCAATTTTTCATTAAATTTTGATAAAAGTTGATGAAATATATGATTACAAAGTTGATAAAAATCTTGGGTTTCATAAAAAGTATAGTTAAAAACAGATTTGGAAAAATAAGTTTTATAAAATTGAAGCCAAACATGGGCTAAATAAGATGTAATAACTTAACTTTGTTATAGGTACAAATTTCATCTTATAGTGTTGTAGGTTCAAGAGGTAGAAAAGAAAATGAATTAATGTCACAATGATAACGAAAAGAAAAAGAAGAAAAAAATAGACTCTTGCTTATGACATTGAGATGGTATTTTTCTAACGTGGTAGTTCCTCGTTAAACAAGTCAATGGAGTTATAACAAATTGTCGGAAAATCATAAGAAACTAGATTAATGTTAGTTGATCAACCACCTAGTAACATTTGCCACGATTTACACTAATAAATTAGTCAATTGGATCTATTACCACTAACATAATTATTCTACAAATAATTCTAAGTTTGAACATATGAATTGCCTGAACAATATTCATAATGAAGATGTTTATGAAGTCTTCCACGAAGTTGGGTTGTTATTACCAAAATGAATATTATGGTTCCATAACATTATTGATTGATTAATTTATCCTTTGTGCAAGAAACGCGTGTGCACGTGAAATAAAATTAATACCCGTTATTTTGGTGTTGATTTGAGAAAAATAAAATGGCAAAGTGTTCTATCAAAACTTAATCAAGTTGAAAGTGAATTTTTATTGTATAAAAATGTATAAAAATGATATTAAGGTTCGATAATCTCAAGGGCTCAACAGCTCTTTTTGCAAAAAATGTTCTTTTTATTGTAAACAATATACGACCAGAAAGCTCCATCTAACATCTAATTCAATCATAATTTCTTAATTTACGATTTTTCCTTGATTCTTGATTTTCATAACATCGAAATAGATTGTCAGTGTAAATTTACTAAACTTATATTTTCGCTAAATAGGACGGTTTCCAAAAACCTATATCTTGAGTTCGAATAATCTCATTTACATATGCGTCGAAATGATAGGACGGTGCACAAAATTAGAGCCTGGTTGACAACCATTAATTTATTTTATGATTTGCTACAGTACAATGTTCAATCACATATTTACACAATAAAATATTCTACATGTATGTCAAAAACTTTTCTCTACTTTTTAAAAAACAATGATTGTCAAATAGGCTCTTAATCAAAACTTTCTGTTCTTACGCGTGTTGTGCCATACCTATATGTCGACTGGCTTATATGTAGAGTTAGTTGTTATTACAGCCTAAAACAATTTATAATACTTTGAGATTATCTTATGTAAATTCTTAACCGTTTTGAATACGTATTTGTCTTCTCTTGCAAATGGCATCAGAAACTTCGTAGTTGATTTCAAAGCATGAAATGAATCAACGGTCTTCTTTTCTTTACTTATTTTAATGCAACAGCTAACATCCCTTTGTACAAGTTCTATTATTTTGGTTTGGTCATCCTATCACGCGTTTTTATCAGGTATCTATGGCTATATATTGGCTAGTCAATCCATTTTGTGTTCAAAAAAGTACTGGTCTTTTCTTCTATTCTTCAAATCTCTCTCTCTCTCTCTCTCTCTCGTTTCTTGGACCAGCTCGGAGCATATTTGGCTTCACAGTTACTAAGGCTCGTTTCTAAGAAATTAGGGGTCCACCTGACACCTTTTCTTGTTATTAATAACCTATTTTCTTTGTTTCTTGGCATTTTGATCTCTGCGCATTTCACCATTCCACCACCAGAAATTGACTGTGTTCCTACTGTACACCAGCTTGTTCAGGGTTGAGCTCAGTTTTTCGCAAATCGTTTAATGGACAAATACAAGCAATATGAACGTGTATTCAACCACTTGGATGAAAATGGAGATGGAAAAATATCGCCTTGTGAGCTTCAAAAGTGCGCTGACTTAATAGGTGGGGCAATGTCCCTGGAAGAGGCGGAGATGGCCGTCATGTTGATGGACTCGGATGGAGATGGATTGTTGTGTTTGGAGGATTTCTTGAAGCTAGTCGAAGGAGCAGAAGAAGAAGAAAAGGCAAAAGATTTGAAGGAGGCCTTTAGGTTGTATGAAATGGAGGGGAGTGGATGTATAACACCGAAGAGTTTAAAGAGAATGCTTAGCAGATTAGGAGAGTCCAAAACCATTGATGAATGCAAATTGATGATAAATCACTTTGATATCAATGGGGATGGACTACTCAATTTCGATGAGTTTAAGGTTATGATGTCTTGTTGACCTTTGTCAATAATTGTCATCCATTGGATTTATAGGTTTGTAAATTAGACATTCTTTCTGCAGGCTACCTGCACATTATGTTATTCATTTGATATTGTATCATTGATTTTGTTTTCTTGGCTTTCGGTGTTTTCCACTATGTTCCTACCCTACTCTAGCTTAGTAGACTGCACCATTTGTTGAGGGCAAAGTCTAGTTTATGCGAATCGTTTAATGGGAAAAAAAATCGAGAAATATGAACGTGTATTCAGCCATTTTGACGAAGGAGATGGAAAATATGGCCTTGCGAGTTTCCAGTGTGGTGGCTTAATAGGTGGGGTTTTGTCCCTACAAGAGGTAGCGGCGACTGAACGTTGATGGACATGGTACCGTTGTGTGATGTGTATAGGTGAACAGTAAAATTGAAAAGAAGAAGAACAATATGATCGACACATTAAAATTTAAGTAGTTGACAATTTGCCTACATTTACTATATGGCACAAAATAATTCACCAACTTTAAATAGGGTTACAATATATTATTGGGTAATTATATTACCACAACAAATTTTACTTACTACATTATATTATAATCACGTCACAATTTGACGCAGCGCGAAAAAGGGAAAGAAGATTAAAAACACTTTGAAAAGAGTGGAGATAAATAATGTATCGATTTTAAGTGATCCAAAATAGTTTTTTTTTTTTAATTAAGAAAATGATTTTTTATATAAAATATGAACTACCTAATCAACGACTTTAGTGAATATGATCCCTTTAAAAAATAGTAACCATATAAAAACTCACTCTTGTCACTAAATAAGTTGTGTTTCTCCTCTCTAGCACCTAGAGACACTGACCGATGGCCTTTGAAACGTGTGTTGCATTTTCGGGAGTGTGTGCCTTCTTAAGATCCAAATCACATGAAGCAACCAACTCCCTAATTTTGGATTATGAATTACAAACATTTAGCTTTTAATTAAATATTTTAAAGAAAAAACTTAAATTAAGACATTACGCAGTCAAGGAAATCATTACTTTTCCTTGAACGTGTTGTCCACCTGCAAATTTAGTGGTTCTTTAATAATATTAGTTTGTTGTTATTCTGATAAAGTCCAGCCGTTTTGAACACGTAAATCTATTTTCTTCTTCTTTTATTAACAACATCAGATGCTTCCTGGTTAATTCCGAAAGCTGGTTCAACGGTCTCCATTTCTCATACCAGACTTTTGGTCAAACCCTGAAATTATTACACCATATTACGCGTTTCTTATCAAATACCTGGCCATCACATATTTCCACTTCAGGAATTTGTAGTCTTCTCTTCAATTCTCTCTCTGTTTGTGTTTGGTTCTTGCAGCTGCTTGGAGCATATTTGGCTTCAATGGCATCAAACTAAGGCTTATTTCTAACAATTTTGAGATCGACCTAAAATTTTCTTGTTGACCTATGTTCTCTGCTTTCTTGGCGTTTGTTATTCTACCTTGTGTTCCTACTGTACTCTAGCTTAGTAGATTGCATCGTTTCTTCAAGGTTGAGCCTAGTTTTAGCTAATCATATAATGGACAAATACAAGCAATATGAACGTGTATTCAACCACTTTGACGTAAATGGAGACCGGAAAATATCGCCTTGTGAGCTTCAAAAGTGTGTTGGCTTAATAGACGGGTTGATGTCCCTGGAAGAGGCGGAGGCAGCAGTCGTGTTTATGGATTCGGACGGCGACGGATTATTGAGTTTGGAGGATTTTGTGAAGCTAGTCGAAGGAGTCGTAGAAGAAGAAAAGGCAAATGACTTGAAGGAGGCCTTTAGGATGTACGAAATGGAGGGAAGTGGCAGTATAACACCGAAGAGTTTGAAGAGAATGCTTAGCAGATTAGGAGAATCAAAAACCATTGATGAATGCAAATTGATGATAGCTCATTTCGATATCAATGGGGATGGAAAACTCAATTTTGATGAGTTTAAGGTTATGATGTCTTGTTGACCTTTGTTTTTATTATTCTCATTCATTGTTTTATAGGTTATCACATCAGATATTCTTTCTGCAGGTTATTTCCTGCATATTAGGTTATTCATTTGATATTTTGTCATTATTATTTTAAATAAAAGTTCATTATTATGTTAAAACAGCCCACAAGAAACTATGGAAAAAAAAAATTGCTTTGACATTTGGATGTAAGGAACTTAATTATACCATTCACTTTTCTCTTTGACTTTGAATCGACCTAATGTATAGGCGTACATTGGGAAGTTCGTACAAATGAAGGACATTGAGACTGAGTGTTATTTCTCGTAGAGAATACAAAACATAGACATGAGTTCTCACAAATTATAATCCTCCTTTTTGTAATAGAGAAATTGTACAGCAACAAGTGGATGTAACTCTTATTATATATCGAATTATCATCTCAAAGTTCAATCTTATTAGAGAAATAATACATGCCTTATATGTTGGTTAATAATTTTATATTTAACCAATTTGAATGTACTTTTACAAGCTCTTACTTGAGAGTGAATTACTAAAAATCGTGAGTTGTTTTAGTATCGTTTTTCAATTTATATTATTATTACTCTCGGTACTAATGGGACTAAACAACTTAATTCGTATAGTAATGATATTTGACACCATTATACGATAAATTTAATGAAATTGGTACCATATTCTTTCATAATTTTAATTGGACTTATCTTGTAATACCAACTAAATTAGTATTCTAGCACAAATGATGATATATAACATTGTATTATCATAAGAACATCTTCAAAATACTCTCTATTTATAAATAACATCTTATATACAATAGAGAACATCTTTAAATTCAGAGATAATGATATCTATTTTACATTTTCAATTAATATTCATTATTTTTTGCTCATTTTTATTTAACATGTTTATGCATTGACTTTTTAAAATATAAATCTTTTGAATTTAGAGTCTCTTTGACATATTCGTTTGCCTTTTCAGTATGGAGAATATATTTAGTCCCCTTTTGATTTAGATAAAAATTAATTTTTTAAGCATATTTTGATAAAAATTGATATATATGATTAAAAAGTTGTGAATTCCATAATTTTGTGATTTAATTTAATTTTAATTAATTTTGTTAAATGAACCAAACAAGTGCCTAGTAATCAAGGGAGAAATGTTCCATATGCTCAACCGGCCCATAAGTACAGCAACTTGCATCGTGGCTGCCCTGGCCATCCAACTGCCAATTATATTCAGAAAAATATTCAAGTGGAATTGTTGAACACAGTTGTCTGCAAAATAAATTAATATCGGACGGTGTGAAATCTATCATATTATATACTTGGCTCTTTCTTGTTGTATTAAAAAATGTAAATTAAAATTTAAGTTAAGTTAATAATTAATTTTAATCACATTTTATGAAATTTAAAAATTTTCAGTCATACATTTCATTAACTTTTATCAAAAGCTATTAAAAATTAACTTTTTTTTTATCTAAATGAAGCCGCGGCTTATAGTTTTTACTATTTCTAAGCTTCCACAAGAACGAGTGGTATTCTTGGTAATTGTGAAAATGATGCAAGGGGAATAAATGTGGAATATAATAAATATTCTAAAATCATTGGTTTCTCATTATTTTATTGAAATATCAAACAGGAATAAACTGAGAAGATGAGCAGTGTGCTTCGGTCTTAAAAGCCTTGAAACCCACTTAAGATAATTGCATTCGCACCTCTAGTCTCTAAACTTCAAATAGATAATTAATTAATCCTAAAGTAAAATAAGAAACATAAATATAAATAAAAGGAAAAATTGCAGCAGCAGTCCTTAACATTTTCAATTTTTACAAACATTATCATAACTTTCAATTTGTGCAATGGAGGTCCCAACCTTTTATAAATATTCACCTGAAGTCCAACTGGATGGAAACCATCAATATGATCGTTAGTTAACCAAGAAAAGTAGACTTTGACCAATTTTAACCAAATTAAAAGGAGTAAAATGATGTGTTTAAATTTTCTTACATTGAATAATTAAAATCATCAAATAAAAAATAAGATTACATCACCATCTTCCACCCCATCCCCATCCAAATCTACCCCTTCCCCATCCCCATCCAAAATCACTGCTATCCGCCGCCACCTGTAGCTATTGCCGCCATCACCTCTTCCGTCACTATTTTCTCCGCTGCCAAATGGAACCCAAATGAAAAATTAAAATCAAATTCTGATCTTTGCACAATTGTGTATTACCAAAAACCTAATCTCACAATCTGTGTATACACCACTTCACAACCATGAATTGCCAAAAACTCAATTTCATAATTGTTGAGATATCCATCGATCCAATTGCAAAAGTTCAACCCAACATCAACCGTAATGTGGATCTTGAAGCTTGTATATAATTTAAAAATCAACATCTAAGATGAAAAATGCTGTAAAATTTATGGAATGTAAATTGTGAGAGAAACAATGAAAAAAGATACGATGTGATGAAGAAATGAACAGAAGAGAGAGAGAGTGTGCGCGCGCAGGATATATATATATATATCGAGAGAGAGAGAGAGAGAGATCGATCTGGCAATGATGGAGGAAAAAAAAAGTGATTCATGGAAAAAGAAAGAGAGTCAATATAAATACACAACCTCTCTTGGTTCTCTCTCTACAGGGTCTACACTAAAGCAATCTAAGCACGCAACATTAAATGCCAGCATGGATTTTGAAGATTTGACAAGTAATTTTGAAGATGGGTTGAGGGATGAAAGTGCAGGAGGAGAAAATGATTGCCGGAGGTGGTGGTGTAGAAATGGAAAATAAGATAAAGATGGAGTGGGTGGTTTTTTTTTTTAAAGTTTTATTATTTTAATTTTCAATATTCAAAAATATGCAAAGTCATAATTATACCCCTTTCAATTTGATCAAAATATGTCAAAATCCAATTTTCATGGCCAACTAACGGTCAAATGAATGGTTTTCATCCAGTTAGACTCTAGGTACATATTTATGAAAGGTTGAAAACCTTCGCTGACACAAATTGAAGATTAGGGTAAATATTGCAAAAATTGAAAAATTTAGGGACCGCTATTGCAATTTTTCCTAACTTAAAATATGAAAATCTACCAAAATCTATCTTTCTTCTAAGTGCTAAATCTCGATCAACCCCCTCCATTGTTCAAATGATTCCATGTGTTCATGAATCAAGTTACATCCTATCAAATCTATTGGCTTAACTTTCACATTGAGAATGGATCATCATGTAAATTTGCGGATGCTAGCTGAAAGTAGGAATTAAGGTTTGATTCATGATCAAAATTAAGTATAAAGAGTGTTACGTCTCATCCAACGAGGCTCCAAGCTTTGACCACGTAGCAGCCAGCTAGCAAGCCTAATCAGATCCACATTTCATGTTACTGTCCTACTTAGTCTTACCAAGGTCATAAAATATAGGTAGTCAAAGTGATGCACCACCTCATATGAGGTGCTAGGTAGAGGCAACCTCTATGATTGAGGCAAGGTGAAACACCCTGCTGCAAAGTAAATATGAAGTAACCAGCCTCTCAACATGAAAATGCTCTTCCTATTTCACCTCTCCCAAGAGATCTTTGTACAAGATCTTCCAAATGATTTATTGATAAAACATCTTTACAACAAATATCTTTTAGTCAACTTTTCAAATGCTAGTCCTAGCCTATAGGGTAGCTACTTTTTAGAATCATTAAATGCCCTTCAACCTAGTACTATAAAAATGATGCATATGATGATACACCTCGATCGTTATGATGATGACGTGTCCTTTCATCCAGAGGTAACCACTTCACATCTTCTATTATAAAAATTTACACGTAGTGTCATTTGAAGATAATTCATATTTACACATTCTTAATATTATTGTTCTTATTCTCTTTTGTACCCCTATGCCTGTACATACTTTTATAGCTCACGTCTTCAATTCATTTCACACCTAAATATACATACATAAGTTGATTGACTTAATTGTCGGAGTGCTCGCAGGCGCCTCCCTCACCATCAGAGAAGACCACGTACTTCTAATAATTTGTACATACAAGAACTAAAGCTAGATGTGAATGGAGCTAGAATTTATTGGTCAATTTACCGATCATAAATCGACAGAACACATCATCAATCACAAATCGAGGTCAACACTGTGGAAACCTAAATTATAAACCACAAGCAAATCCCATGAAAAAGGCATACTGAAAAGTAAATTTACTTCCGTCTTGAAAAATTGTTCTTGAATAAAGAACAAGTGGAAGTTTTGAAGAAAAGTTCTAAGTGTTCATCACTCTTGCGTGTTTCAAGGTTTCTTTGAAATAGGATAAAACTCTAAAGAGAAAAATCTGCTAAACAAGACCCCCCCCTTGGAGGAAAGAGGCATCCACCTAACATTATTATTAGGTGAAGAAGATATAATTCCATGAAAAGTGGCGAGGGAGATCTCAAAAGAAGAGGCCACTAGAGACCAACAGATGCATTATGGAGCAAAACTCCATCATTCAGCTCTTCCAACAGATGTATGCACGGATAGGTATAAGAATGCCCAGAATATTCCTCATCTAGGTTTCTTCCAAAGTTTCTAGGCCCAATGGAAGAGTTAATTAGAAGAGGAGGTTTGGCGCGATAAAGGTTATTTTCCTAGGCGTATGAGAGATTTTAGGCCTATTGAAAGGAAAGTACGAGTTGATGTGTCCTAAGATCGACTCGCATGGTATCCTTTAAATGACCAGTTCAATAGAGAGGACAACTTTCTTCTGTTTATGAACGAGAGTAGAGACCTAAAAGGTTTGCCAACATCTTCGATAGGTTAGGAGTCAGAGAATCTAGAAATAGTCTCCAAATGAGCCTCTCATATTTAGACCTTATGAACATATGCCTAAAAATAAGCTTCAAAATGAACTTTAGCCTAGAAATAGGTAAGAGAGAAAAGCAATCTAAGGTACAAGGGAATAAACTGTGAACTTCCAACCACCTCGCTACCAAGCTGATGAGGAGAATGAGATAGGCTATGTAGGTTGTTTGAGATCAATATGACGATGACGACCTTCCATTCTCCAAGCCAATTCGAGATGACTATGTTCTTGATCATTTTGTAATGCCCAAAATACCAAAGTATAAAATAAGAGGTGACCTAGGAGAGCACCTTAATGCCTACAAAACCCTTTTGGGTTTGAGATGAGCCTTTCCATCATTGAAGTGTATAGCCTTTCACATAACCCTGTATGGGCAGCTAAGAGGTTGTAGTACAAGCTCCACCCTAAAAGCATTATAAGTTGGCGTGACCTCAAGAGGTAGTTCTTAAATAATTTCCTATTTAAGAAAGAAAAAGATGTTCCAGTTTAATACCTTCAAGACACAAGCCAAGCAACTGGTGAACAACCTGTTATATATGTTAGAAGATCTCTAATGCGGAAGTCCTTTACACCCTAAAAGAGGGCTCAACTTGAGTACCCTGTTAAATATGATGAGAGCTGAAATTATAAATGAATTGATGATCAACCATCATAATAATATGGTAGGTGGACATTCCTTCAAGGCAGAGGCACCACCTCTCATCTAGTAAACCATTAGTAGACCTTGGCAAGGTTTTACATCTTTCCTACCTCAAGCCAGGCCTACGCCATTGTCACTCCAAATGCCATACAAGCTCAGCTTATGAAAAGGCTGTACCTAGTGGCTATGGAAATTAAAAAGATCATTATCAACAACCAACTGCCCAAGAGGCTAGAGCTAATAGGCTTATAAAGCGAAATAGGGATCTAAGATACTACTGTCCCTACCATTGTAGAGATAGCAATTTTCATGAAGTTTAGTAATCCTCGTGTGCCTAGGAGAAAGAGAATAGCCAATAAAAAATTTGTCCCCACTAAGGTAGGTTAAACAATCTACACGAGAAAAGACAATGCGATCTTCTAGAAATAATCTCCCTCATCATAGTTGAGACGAGGAGAGGGAAAGACTTAAAAATGGGCAAAGGCAAAGAAGATATTCCCTAATAGATGTTGATAATCTACTAGTCACGGAGAAATATACAATCTCTGGGAGCCCTTGTGTTGGTGAAGAACCAGAAACGTCTAAAGAAAATATACTAAACAGGCTAAGGACCCTCCAATGATTATCTACATAGTTAATGACTAACCTCATAGTACAATGATAGTTGAATTAATCACTTTCTCTAAGGAAGATAAATGAAGTTTGCACTATCCTCATTGTGATGCTCTGGTAGTGAGAGAAATTGTACTGGAATTGGGCTGAAGAGCATGTCGATAGACAATGGACGCTCCGTAAACATCATTTTTGGACCTATCTACAACCATATGCTAATAGACCATGAGCTCATCCCCATGGTCTCCATACTCTATATGTTTACTAGCAATGGCATTGTTCTAAGAGATAAGATCTCCATTGCAATCGAGATAGAAAGATATCCCTTATACATGAAATTCTCCATGGATAACGGCATCGCCATTATGAAAGACAGCCTAATGGAGGCTAGGGAATGCTACATGAACTCTCTATAGAAAGCAGGCCCCATAAGGTCTACAAGGTGATAACTAACGTTGAAATGGTCGACACTCTAAAAAAGGGGATACCTTTGAACAAGGAGAAAACATCAAAATGGTCGAAGCCTCTTGAGAAGAGGTCATGACCATTAATCTCCTAAAAAAGGGGTCATATATGAATAATTGGATTTACGCACGCCAAATCGATTCACGAACGATTCCAGTGGAAAAGCTAGAGAGCTTTCCAGTATATCCCTAAGATCCCACCAAGTCATTGCAGGTTAGAAAAAACCTATCAAGGGAAGCAAATGTGAAATTTAAGAATTTTCTGTGCACAAATTTGGATATCTTCAAGCATGAATATTTGGTTGATATTAATCCTATGGTAAACTGCCACCACCACAAGAATGATCCTATGTTTATCTCACATAGGCAAAAGTGAAGGGCCCCCAATTCACAGAGATATGCAACATTGGAAGGGGAGGTCAAAAATCTGATAGCCCATGGCTTCATAAAAAAAGCCTAATATCCTATATGGATCTCTAATTCCATCCTTTTGAAGAAACATAATAGCAAGTGGAGGGTCTATTTAGATTTTTCCAACCTAAAACAAGTTTGTCCTTGGACAGGTTTCCTCTTTCTCGTATAGACCAACTTGTAGATGCTACAACAAGACATTAACTATTGAGCTTCATGGACGTCTATCCAGGCTACAACCAATCCCCATGTACCTAGGAATGAGGACCATACTTCATTTATCATCGATAGAGGCTTTAATTGCTACAAGGTGATGCCATTCAAATTGAAAAATGCTGAAGCCAACTATCAGATCTTGGTAAACAAAATGTTTGTTGAGCTGATTGGCAAAATGATTGATGTATATGTAGATGATATGATGGTTAAGAGCTTCAAGATAGGACCACAACAAGCATCTAGATACAAGTTTCCAAATTTTAAATTGGAACGGTATGAGGTTGAACCCCTTAAGTGCGCCTTTGCATTATCCCCAGAAAATTCCTAGCTACATGATTAACTAAACAGACATTGATGACAAACTTGAGAAAATCAAGACCCTAGAGATGATGTCACCTTGAAAGCCATAGGAGGTACGAAGCATCACTAGATGGGTGGCAGTCGTGAGTCGCTCTATTTCAAAAGTCACTAAGAACTGCCTTCCATTCTTCAACATCCTTAAAGAAAAAATGAAATTCTAGTGGACAAAGGAGTGCAAAAGGCCTTCCAAAAGCTGAAAAAACACTTCGGTCAGGACCTATCGTCTCCAAGTCCAAGGTAAAGTAGTCATTATTGCTATATGGGATCATTTCTGAAGAAGCCATCAGCTGAGTTCTCGTAAGAGAAGATGACCCCATATAATATATGAGCAAAACGTCCCACAAATTAAGGCCCGCTACCTTAATATGGAGAAACCCGTACTCTCCTTTGCCATCACTTCTATAAAGTTAAGGCCTTACTTTCAAGAACATAACATTTAAATGCTAACAAACTTCCCACTCATGCAAGTGTTCTAGAAGCTAGATTATTCGGGTAGGTTGTTGAAATGAGCTATTACGTTGAGTTGATTTGGCATTGTTTTCAAGTCAAAGACCTCCATCAAGAGTTAAACCCATGCAAATTTCATGGCGGAATCTACAAACATCCCTGAAATAGAGGCAATGATAAAACATACTGAGCCTCCACTTTGAGCCTCTTCATCAACAACTCGTTCGAAGATGTGGACTTCGAAGTAGGGATAGTTTTAGTAAGTTCAAAGGCCATAAGCTTAACTGTCCAGTGAGATTTAGATTCAAAGCCTCCAATGCAGAATATGAGAACATTTTGGCCAACCTCAAATTAACCTATGAGATGCAAATGAAGAGGCTATTTATAAATAGAGACTCTCAGCTAACGCTAAGCTAAGTCGATGGTAAATTCACCATAAGAGAGAAGAGTACGACACATACCTCAAAACATATTATGGATCTTCTTCCATTCTTTAAAAAGTTTGAGTTGACACAAATTCCACATCTCAAAACTATCCATAGCAACACATTATATAAGTTGACTAGTAGTAAAAATTCTAAACTACTTAAAATAGTGCAATCAATCAGCTCACTAGGCCATCCAACTCCAAGAGAGAGAATGTGATGTCGGTTAAGGCACCCTACCATGGGTGAAACCAATTATAGATCTCTCCAAAGATCAAGTCCTACCTAATGTTAAAGATAAAATCGGTAAACTTAGGAGAAGAGAAGCACATTTCATCCTCCAGGATGATGTACTATACAGAATAGGCTTCTCATCATCCCTCTTCCTATGTGAAGAAGGAGAAGAAGCAACTTATGTCCTCAAGGAAATCCATAATAACGTATGCGACAATCACACATGAGGACTTATACTCACATAAAAGGTGCTGATGCAGGGATACTATTAGCTTATCTTGAAAAATGGTGCACTTCAGCTTGTATAGAATGTGACATGTGTCAACGCTTCACCACATTACAGATGTAACCCTCCAAGGAACTCACAGTTATACCCAGCACATGGCCTTAACTAATAGGAAATTGACCTCATTAGACTCTTGTAAAAGGAGAGAGGTAGTGCATACTATGCCATTATCATCATTGACTATTATACCAAGTGGTTAGAAGTTGAATTAAGCCAAAAATACAAAAGTCAACACTTCTAAGTTCATTTGGAAAAACATCATTTGTTAATTCGGCATTCTCCACTCAACTATATCTAACAATGAACAACAATTCAACAACGAAAAAGTAAGAGAGTTTTATAAAAAGCTAGGAATTAAAAAGCACCTCGTCAAACCACATTGTCCTCAAGAAAATAGTCAGGTCGAAGCTGTAAAAATAACAATCAAGTATACCCTAAAAGGAAAATTTGATGTATCCAAAGAAGTATGGGTTGACTAGTTCCTCAAGTGTTGTGGGCTGTTTGAACCATATGCATAACTGCCACTAGAGGAATCCCTTTTCTCCATGGCTTATGAAATTGAGGCTATGAGTCTAGTTGAGGTAGGATCACCTTCACCACGTCGCTTACGCTTCAACAAAATTACCACGACAAGCTAAAGAAAGAAGAACTCGAATTCCTTGAAGAAATGAAATATGAGTCACAACTAAAGCTCGCTTTCTACTAGCAAAAAAATGACTCACTACTATAATGCTAAAGTGAAGAAAAGGTCATTTTTCATAAGTGACCTTGTAATACGAAATGTATTTCATCCCTTAAAAAAACTAGATGTAGACACATTAGACCCCCACTAGGAAGGCCCTTACCTTATCAAAATATAGTTATACTTTGGAACTTATAAAATGTAGGATATGGGAAAGAAGGTACAATCTCACCCATGAAATATAGAGAATCTACGTAAGTACTATTAGTAAGCAAAATAAACACCCGATAGATGGATGAACTTTCCTAGCCTATGTAAAACTTTCTTAATCAACGAAATGGTTTTCAATATAAGCAGCTTCGATCATATTTCTCCATGAGAGACGATGCATATCCTAAAGAGTTCCTCTCGACTTATCGTGCCACACTTTTCCCTAGAAATGGAAGAACCACTCCCATGTAAGAGCATCATAGTTGTCGCTTCGATATGAGAGGTATGAAATATCCCCAAAGGAGACCAACCTTTAAACCTAGTTACCAACCTTTTAATTTTCTTACTATTCAAGACCCTTTCCATGCAATAGGCATCATATATGTCATTTCGATAGGAGAGGTAAGCATTTCCAAAGAGAGCCTACTCCGAAACCCATGAAGCTTACCCTATTTTATCCTTGCCATGGACAACTCATCCCCATGCAGGAAGACTCATATCATCACTTCGACAGGAGAGCTCCGATTCTTTTCTTAAGGAAATCTACATCAAAACCTATGAAGTAAATGCCTACATTATCCAAACAAGTCTACCCCAATTAAAAGTGCATCCTTTGCCAAAGCGTTACTGTATCTCAATAATACCAATTTCGAGGCCTAAATTGCCCTACTCACCGAGTCATTAACACTTGTACGAATTGAAACAAGTTTTATTATGACTATTCGAGACTGCATAAGTTCTTAGGCAATCTAACATATTTGAAGTCATAATAGCTACTGAAAAGATCATATTGAATTACTAAATACGAGGTTTAACACACATATACTAAGAGGCCACAAAATATGCATAAATTAAACATGTACATCAATTTGAATGGCGAAAACACTTAAAGAAATGAGTTTTTTACTAGTAGAAACATTAAAAAGGAAGAGGTTAAAGCCTTTACACTTTAAAAAGCATAAAAGCCTAAGGGTCGATCTCGACCTAAGCATCTACCACCACACCGACCTGAAGAGCCTCGCCTTTGGAGCATCATGACATCCTAATTTGTATCTTCACCTTCAATAGCCTCAGGGTCCTCAAGATCTGACGACCCCTATTGGACCACCAAACTCCTCTTTTAGAAAGCCAATGTCCCACTTCAAATGTACCTCCCTCATTCAATGTATCATTTCTTTAACATTCTAAAAGGGCAAAAGTTAGTGAATTCATTGTAATCCTTAGTCTTGTTAAAGTTATCAATATAATTTTAAACAGCAACGCTTCCAACTATGTCAACCTCATTCTTAAGGGACTCAATTATCTCTTTCTGAACCTCTACGATCTGTCTTAGTTCATACTTCTCCTTGCTAGACGCCTCTAAGGCTTCAATAGATAAGTGTTGGTGCTTATTGGCTAGTTAAGCTGATTTGTTAGAGCAGTTACTTAACATTCAGATTCGTAAAATTTCTTCCCACCTTGAACTCTATAGAATTGAACTTCACCTCCACCTCAGTTAACTCAGGGTTTCTAGCCTCAACCTTCTCCTTTTTCAACTCCTTCTCTAAGCCTACACTCGGTCGACCAGCTCCTTGTTACGACTCTACAGATTGCATAGTAGATCGTGAGCTATGAGGACATCACCTATAGCCTGAGTAATATAGGAATTACTTACCTCCAAGAGGTCATTGGCCTCGTAAGAGGAGATGGGAGTCCGACACCTCTTAGTCTAGTACTTGAAGTGGACTACAATAGAATCACTGTGTGTTCGGATTTATTTTGCAAAAGTAAAAAACTTGTGGAATGAGATAAAGTGGCCTTTTATAAGTTGAGACAATGTACTTCATTCTTTGTATTAAATCAAGATTGATAATCAACGTCCTTCTTCTAAACGCATTAAAGCCGTTGAAATAGAAAGTCGTCATTCATCAAAAGATAGATGAAGTGATGTAAATTAGATACGCATAAGGACGTGTGGCCTTCAACACGACTAATTGAATGTCATCATTACCATTTATGACCTAGGAAACACAAGTCTTGGAAACAAACAATACCTCAACTGTCTTTTTTAAAAATACGCATAGTTTTCAAATCATTGGCACAAGTTCCAATAATATCTTCTCAGCTCAAAGGCTAGACCTCTACTTTAACATTCACCTACCATCAGAAGAAAACAACCCATCAGTTCATAGTCTCATCCTCATGCTAGGATCTCACCTCTACATCACAGCTTTATCAAGTTGCTATCTTTTAGAACCTCATCCTCAATTCTAGGATCTCACCTCTGTATCACAGATTTACCAACCTACTTATCTTTCAGAGCCTTGTCATCAATACTAAGACATGCCTCGAGAACAAATCTTTATCAAACTACCTATCTTTCGAAGTCTGGTCGTCAATGTTAGGACCTCACCTCTGTATCACAGCTTTAACAAGTTGTCTATCTTTCAGAGCCTTGTCATCAATGTAAGGAGCTCCCTTCTATACCATTAACGCTTGCATAGCTGCCTTGTAAGGTCTTAATATGTCATTAACAATATAAGTCCATACATTGATGAATCATTTCATATCACGAGTAACATACTTCATCCTCAACCTAAAGTCCATGTATTATATAAATATTCATACTTGGACTGGGAGACCAGGGCTATGACTCATCCAATAAGGCTCCTCAAGCATCGACCACATGCTAGCTAGCCTAATAAGGCCCGTACTCCATGTCACTATCCTACATGTCCTAATAATGGCCATAAAATATAGGTAGTTGAAGTGATGCACTACTTCAATCGATGTACCATGTAAAGGCTGACCCTCCATAGTCGAGGTGAGGTGGTACGACCAATTACAATATAAATTCGAAGCGACTAACCTCTCAACGTGAGAAAGCATCTTCCTATGTTACCTTTTTCAAGAGATCTTCCGTATAAGATCATTTGAATGATTGATTGATGTCATCTTTATGGTAAATGCCTTTTAGTCAACTTATCATTCTAATTTTCAAATTTTATGCATAGGCTATGAGGTGGCCTCTTTTTAGAATCATTAAATGCCCGTGAATCTAGAACTACGGAAATGACGCCTATGATAAGGCACCTTGGTTGTTAAGATGGAGCCACATGTCTTTTCATTCAACTGTAATCATTTCACCGCTCTTCTATAAAAACTCACACTTAGTGCCATTTAAAGGTGATGCAATTTTATACATTCATAATATTATTGCTCACCCTTGTTTTCTTTCTATACCGCAATGCCATACACATACTTGTGGCTCACGTCTTTTGTTCATCCTACACTCAAATATACATAACACAAGTTGACTAAATTCGTCAGAGCGCTTACGGCTACCTCGAACACCATTGGAGAAGGTATTGTACTCCTAACGGTTGTCCAAGTTCACGTAAGCTATACGCGTGGACGTGAGGGGAGACAGGATCTGTTGGCCACGTCACATATCAGAAATTGAGATCAAGAAAGAGAGCATTAATGTAAACAACAAAAAATATATTGATGTATCCTATAGATCTTCGCTTATTTTTAGCAATAGTTCTCTTTGGGAACGTTTACCTAATTCGATTGAAAAATCTTGTTAATAATGTTTTAGCACTTGCTGCTGGTAAATTGGTACTTTGACGTGTCTGTTCTGTTAGTAATTTTTCATTTGTGGCTCCAACTTCTAGTAAGATTGAGGCCTATTTTGAACTCGGATTATGCTACTTTGTGAGAAGGATTTTGACTGGTGCAATGACAGAATTGTATGTGGCAGCGATAATTAGATAGAAAAAGTGACTGAGTTTTAAATAGTTCAATAATAGAATATTTGTGGCATTATGTCAAACCTCTCTGTCAACCTAGCCGGGCACTGTAGCATGATTGTTTGAACTCACCTCTGGTTACTTCTATTTCTACAGGGATCTGCAACCACTAAGAGGTGTTGGGTTGTCCCTCGAACAGTTTCTAAGGTCAGGACGTGACTAATGTGAAAAGTGATCTGTCTTATTAATCTGTTTTACCCGAATTGGGTTTCAATCTACGCTCTAGAAGAAGCATAAATGTCCCTTAATCCAAATTCTCAAACTCGTGGTTCATTTGAACAAACTTCATATCACATTATCATCCGTATAGAGTAGCCGTTCTATGGTTCACTTATAAAAATATAGTTCCCTATTTAGGCTGAATTTAATCCACTGACATAGACTAAAATTCTTCACGTTTATTTTCAGACAGAAAACATAGAATACAACTCCGGAAAATTGAAAATGTATTACATATCTTTATTGTTTTTTTCAAATGAAACTAGATATACATCTTGATTACAAATGTAGTTACAATATACACTCATACCAGGATAGGAGTTCTCGAACCAGATTCACATGTTATTTGCAGCTCCTGCCTTGACAAGAGGTTTGCAAGAGCTTTCACAGATATTGGATTGGTCCCCTTCTGGTAATTCTTCAACTAATCGCAACAACTTTTCTACGATTTCTCCAGCATTAGGTCTTGAAGAAGGATCATCATCTATGCAAGATCTTGCAAGATTAGCCAATGTGATGACTGCATCGAAAGAATAATTCTCCCCGAGTGCACTATCAATCCATTCCCTCAATTCCTCTGCATCTTTTGATTGTAAGACGAGCTTAATTTTATCAGACAACTTAATATAACCTTCTCCCATCTCGTCACCCTTTGTCATTGGTGTCTTCCCCGACAAAACCTCTAGCAGAACTATCCCATAAGCGAAAATGTCAACACTCGGGGAAACAGAGCTGCCTTGGAGACACTCAGGTGCTAAGTATGCTTTATTCCAGGCTGCAGGCTGGCTAGAAAATGATTCCAAGTCTTCTACATCGTCGCTAACACATCTCCCCATGCCAAAATTACCAACCTTTGCATTGAACTCTTCGTCCAAGAATATGTTCCGACTCTTTATGTTTCTATGGACATAACTAGGATTCATGATATGGTGCATATACTGTAAAGCTGTGGCCACATCTAGACAGATCTTTAGCCTCTGATTCCATGTTAAGAAACAATAGCACGAAGCAATAAAATGGCTCTTCATTGCCAATCCACCATGAAGCCAGTCCTTCAATGAACCATTCTTGGCATACTCGAGAACAATGAATGAATCAGAACCCTCGGTCACACATGTGCCTAAGATCCTGATTATGTTGGGATGATGGTGAATTGCATCATAAAAAAGCCCGATATCAATCCTTGAGAGTGTCTCTGATGGGATACGCTTTATTACCGTGTTTTTCCCCTTGAGACGAGCATGGAAAACAGAACCCTCGATGAGATTATTTAAATTGAAATCCTCTGTTGCCTTTTGGATCTCTTCAATGGTGTAACTCTCTACCAACCTCTTATGTGGAGTGGTATCAGTAGCCTGATCATCAAGAGTATACTGAGATCCCTCGAATGAAACTTTCTTGTCACTTGTAGTTCTAACGCTCAAACTTAGCTGCTGCATCTCCATATCTCTATTCACTTTCTTAATCGAATCCTGCCTCTTCTTCTTTTTCTTCCAATAAACGAATGTGGCTCCAATAGCTACTACGCTTGCAACAAATGCAAATAAGCCGACAGCAATACAAACTCCAATTTTCCACATTTTTGGTTTTCTCTTCTTACGTGAATTTCTGACTCGGATACTTGCTGCTGGATATCCCAAATTGGGCTCCCCAGATTCTGCTAGTGAACCAAGAATAGGGTTCCCTTCTACTGGAATCAGAACAGTCAACAACGGTTCAAGAAGGCTTTCTGGTGTGAAATCTCCTCCTGTTATATTATTAGCAGAAACTATACTATGATCAGTGATATTAAACTTGAAAGCTAAGTTAGCAAGTGTGTCACCTTCCCTTGCAGGATAAGTGAGCAAATACTTCCTTTGTTGGCCGACTTCAACTGCAGATGGACATGCGCATTTCAATGGAACAACTAGATGAACTTTTTCTTCAACATCATTTGGTGAGACACTCGGAATTTTCTCTAGAATGGCTTGGCAAGTTGTTAATCCCTCCAGAGACTCAGCAATATCATCAAAGCTCTCTCCTTTACTGATGATTGTATTCAGTTCTGCTTCAAAGAAACCACCAGTACACTTACATTCAATCGGGATCAACGAGGACTGATCAATGGAAAGAAACTCTATGCCGTTCGCCTCAAAATGGTTGATGCCGAAGTAAGAACTCAGATTGGATCGCAAGGAGAAATGAGAATTAGTGCGATGAATAGCAAACGTCCTGCAATAATCCTGCAATCCGTTTTCATTACAACGATACACTGAAGGGACCGAAGATGTATCATTGCAGCTAAGCAAGTTCTGGCCGAGTGCAGTTACAAGTACATACTGAAAGAAAACCAAAGCTTTTAGTTGGAGTTTAGTGTTCATAGTTTGAATGTGTAAGGGAAGGACCAGTTGGTTTTCACATGGAAGCCTTAAAAAATTCAGGAACTTTTTCTCAGTAGCGAAGTGAGGTGAGTGAGTATTTTGGATCTATACATGGTGGGCTATATAATAAGAGAGAATTTAGGGACAGGGTTCTTGGATTTTGCAATAATTATAGATATTTTGGAACTTTGATTCTAGTTTACTGGTGACCCTTTCAATTGTTCTTGATTTCAATATTTGTCCATCCTAAGTGAATTTTCAAGTGCCTGTAATCATGATTATTCATTGAACTAGAACAAGTTCAATTGGACTTCTTGGTTTCAAGACTCTACTTTTTGATGCACTGAAATTAGTAGAAATCCCTTGTCTACTAATTGACAAAGAATTAGAGATAGGCTTATCTCCACCGGCCACCCTTGTGTTAACTGATGCTGAATCTGTTTGTTTGTATTTACATCTTCAACACATAAGTTGAATTCATTTTCTCTTTTCTCATTAATCCATTCGATTAGTTCACTCCCTCTCTTCTCAAATAAGGCGATCTTATGCAGTTCAATTAAAAGATAAAATCATAAACCAATTATGAAAGAGAAAAAATAAGAAGGATCTATGAAAACACGGGACTTTAAGCTCTTTTGTTGAATTTTTGAGAACAAGTAAAATCTTGAAGCGTTTTTGGATTCTGCACATTTTTGCAGGACGACAATTATTGTCAAAATTGTTTGGTCAAATTCTATCGTCTAAGGGTCTGTTTTAGTATTTTTCTATTTTGAGTTAGTTCAATAATATTTTCGTCATTTTTTTAGTTTTATTTATATTTATATAAGAAATTAAGATTTCGATTTGATAAAGATTTGTTTTGAGTCTCTAAATATGATTTAATGGTTTGAAAACTCTACATTCATATTTTTATTAATAATATTACAATTTTTCTATTATTTGGTGGATTCCATTATTTCTAACATTCATTCTAAGGAAAATTTAGACAATATCGTTCGTGTTTTACGAACAAAAATCTTTATTTAGTATTTATGTATTCCTCCTATATCACAATAACTAAATTGATCTTTATTTAGTATTTATGTATTCCTCCTATATCACAATAACTAAATTGAGTCACGTATCATAAAACGCATTTCGCATCTCCTATGAAAATGAGTCTAAGTGCTATAATAGTGCATCCCAACTTCAAATACAAGCATATACGAGCGACTTATCTTTCTTACTCAACATTTGAGGAGCTTTGGCAGCATTACTGGTCCCTTTAAATTCAAGGTATTTTGAAGGGTTCGACACAAAATGATGTGAACATACAAGTAAAATTTTTTATCTCACTACTCTTACCCTTTAAAAAAAAATAAAATAATAATAATAATAATAATAATAATAATAATAATAATAATAATAATAATAATAATAATAATAATAATATCTATATATATATATATATATATAGATATAGATATTACAATAATCGCTTTTTTATTAATTGCATAAATATGTGGGCATCCCTTCTAGGCCTAGCACAAAATGTAGGTGTATACAATTACTAATGAGTATTGAAAAAAACTGAGCACTAATATATTGTTCATTAATATACATTTTATTTTAACGAACATGCACTTGTACATTAAGCCCTTGTTTAGTAGGGATTAAAATTAAAATTTTAATCTAATCAAAGTCAATAATTAATTTTAATCACATATTTTATGGACTCATAATTTTTTAATCTCATATTTCATCATCTTTTATCAAAATCTAATAAAATTTTAATTGTAGTCTCCATCAAATGGGGACTAAATATTTGTGAATTGCATCATAAAGTAGCAAAAAAGTCGAGGACGTGAAATAAAACAAACTGCAATCTGTTTGATTATTGATGGATAAAAAATATATAGGGACAAGTCCTAGAGAATGGATAGGAGAAAGATAGGTATGCTTAGTCCTTGGGTAGCATAAGGGGGTGATAGAGACTAGGGAAGATGATGTATCCATCGACAAGACCTGCATGCATGGTAAAGCACTAGCATTAAAGCAAACTTATAAGATGAAGATGGATAGATGGGTCAAGTTCGCATTCATTTTCTTGGATGATAAAATTCCATATATGAAATTACCTTTTAAGATGAACCTCGACATTTTTTTATTAAGTTCAAAACAAGTATTATGATTTCAAAATTAATGTTCTCAAATAAGTCACTATCTTATGTGAGCATTTAGAGAGTAAATCTCACGTCAGCTAAATATGTAAAATAATAGTTAAAATATAAGAGTTTGAGCTGGTTTTTGTAACAATGTTGACCTTTAAATATGAAATCTTAAGTTTTCATATAAAAAAAAAGAAAAACATTAGGAATAATTTGACTTCGATTAAAGATGAAACGATCTAATAAGATATAAAGACTTAAACTACTAACTACATTTTAAGATAGAACTCCAAGACTCAATATATCATCATAATGGGCCTTCCCATTTGATAATCATAGAAAAGTACTGGACTTGACTTGCAATGTCAAGTATACTACAAAAACTCCATCGCTAAAACTTTGTCAAATCTTAAAACAAAAATTCTTGTTAATGTGATAGAGAAGTGTACAAGTTACTGTTTTTTTTAAAAGCATAAACACCAAACTAATGGCATTGCATGAGTAGGCTAAACGTACCCATAAAACCTTAATATTAAATTTGTATAAAACTGGAAACACATTTTCTTAGATCAAAAGGTGTACACGTGACTGCACGTGCATGCAATTCAAATACTTTAAAGAATTCAGAATTTCAAACGGGGCGAATCTCAAGTATCATATAATTTGTTTTTGAATTGAAACAATCAAAACCCAGGTTAAACTTGACAAGTGTAATAAACATTTATACTCAATTAAGAAGAACAATGGAATCAAAATTAGGAAAAAAAAATGAAAATGAAAATCAATAATTTGAATTTATACATTTTTTTTGAAGCACACGTCATCATCTTTTTGACCTATGATTGATTTCGAGTTTTGATTATAACAAACAAATTATTTTTATATCTAAAATTTATATTCGAGCCTTCATTTTTATATGTTACGAACATGATGGAAATCGAGCATTCACAAATCAAGTTTGGAAATCGAGAACTCGCTTCAAGATAATTGGAGACAAATCAAGCACTTGTGCCAAATTCAAAATCGAGCAACAAATCGTGCACTCACGTCAAATCAATCGAAGATATTAGATTTAGATGATTTGAATTCATATGTAAATGTAAAATGACTTATTCTAAACAAAGAATTACTTCAAACTCCTAAATTAAATTTTTATGCACGAGATAAATTTTTCACAAAAGCACTCGCATAAAAATTATCTTCGATGTGATAAAAATCCTCACTTGACTTTAAAATTCTTTACCAATGACACTTATTTTGAAAATTTAAGTGAATATATCCCTAAAGTATTTACACTTGCTTAAATAATCAAGAAAAGAGAAAACCAAAAATTTTTGGTCTGGCGGACGTCCGATGGCTTCAACGGTCGAAATTCTTACCGTTCTGATTTCGACGTATAACGGCTATTTTCAGTCGTCCGGTCAGTAGCGGATGTCCAGTAGGGATCGTTTAGTTGGGCGAAACGTTTTGATGTTTTGACTGCTAACATCACTTTAAAATCATTTTAGATATTCAAAAGCATTCAAGTGAGATTCTTTTGAGCAATATTGCATTGATTTCTCATATCATTTATTATCAAATCATTTATCTTGAAAAACTTTGATCAAATTAACTTTTGAAAATCATTATACACATCAAAGTTTTTCATACCTAACACTTGAGCTTCATTCATTACTGTTTATTAAATTGTTAGCATATTTCTCTTTTGATACTAAATTGTGATCATATCATTTATTGAGAGAAAAGTTTCAATTTGTATAATTTATTTTCTTTGAACTTGAGGGTCGTATTGATATCCCGTAAAACTCAATGTTGTAAAAGGATTGATTCTCCTTATTTGTAAGTCATCAAAAGCTTTGTAAAAGGTTGGATTGCACCACAAGTCAAATCAACATAGTGAAATTGGTTTGCTCGCGCTGGAGAGCTTGGTAACGGAGGACGTCAATGCATTGTATCGAACCTCCATAATTATATCATTTACATTATCCATCTCCATCTACTTATTGCTTTCATATTTGTACTTATAATTTGAATTAATCTATCTAGTTATTACGTGTTTGATTTTAGATTAATTTTTCGAAAAAGTTTTAAAAACCACTTCACCCTCTCTTGGTTAGCTATTTTTGGGCTATCAATTGGTATCAGAGCAATGTGCTCATTTTTAAATTAAGATTTTACAATCTCAAGCAATGGCCAACCACAACAACCTTCAAAATCTTGAGGGGCATACAACGAATCGACCTCCCTTTTTTGACGGTACACATTATAATTATTGAAAAATTAGAATAATGATTTACATTCAATCAATATATTATAATATTTGGGAAGTCATTGAATTTGGTCTTTATGTGCTCACTAAGATTATTAAAACTGATGAAAAACGCGATCAATCTATTCCTAAGCCTAGAGAGGAATATGATGAAGATAATAAAAGAAAATTATCCTTGAATACTAGAGCCAAAAACCTACTCTATTGTGCATTAGATGAAAATGAGTTTAATCGTATTAGTATATGTGACTCTGCATATGATATATCACATGTTTTAGAAGTCACTCATATCAGCACATGCAAAGTAAAAGAAACCAAAATTAATCTCTTAGTCAAAGAATTTGAAAATTTATTCATGAAACAAGATGAACCTATTGTTGACATGATTACTTGCTTCACCGATATTGTTAATGGCCTCAAAGGCTTTGATTGTAAATTTACTAACAGTGAGCTTGTAAGTAGAATGCTTAGGTCACTTTCTAAATATTGGAGCTCATTAAAGATGTTGATAGAGAACACCAAAGATATCAACTCTTATTCCTTGGAGAACATTGCTGACATACGAGCTCAATAGCGACGAAACCAAGGAAAAGACGAGGAAAAGCAAAGAAAAATCAAAAGAGCCTCCTAGGCGTCAAATTGCTCTCAAATCGACAATTGAAGAAGGAACTTTAAGTGGACATATGAGCGATGAACAACTTGATGATCTTGTGCTTCTTGTCAAAAAATTGAGAGACTTTCGAAATAATCGAAAG